>OZ023151.1:18967646-19051214 GCA_963675895.2 Styela plicata | reverse complement strand
TTTCTTATTTACAGCGGCTGCAAATCAAACTCTTAGAGAAAAAATGAGTTAAATTTTAGACCGCTCTGTTTGTCGAAAGTTTATTAGAGGCAAGGCTACTCTCCAGAATGTAAAAGAGACCTTTACTTTAGATGCAATCTTCAGAATAGGAACGTTAAGTATTACAACACATGGCTTTTAGTTTTCTAATGGTCATCGAGTAGTTAGTTAAATTGGTAGCAAAATTTAAGGCACGACGGAGCCTTAGAACAATATGAAATATTGTACTTTTTAGGGATAGAATATGCTTACCAGACTATTTTCAAACTAACTCCGAAAACCTACGAAAATTTCTAAGATTTTACAAAGTATTACCACAATATGCAGGCAAAAAATAAAATCTATAAAATATAATTCAAAACATTTATGTGCTTTGCCAAAAATACAATATTTTGAAAAAATTCAAGAATGTCTTATTTGTCTTAGTATATTTGAGATAGCGTATTTTTCAAGAGTGTAAAAGTGACAATGTTTGTAGCAGCAATATTCAGAGTATAAGCCATAACTACCGAGCAGATTTTCATTAAATTTTCTAAGCATGCCCGCCAATTTACAACAAATGGCCAATACTGTAGGAATATTTACGTAAAGGAACTCCAAAAAAATTCAACAATTTCGATTATTGAACCAACAGGTTATGCTAACCCAACTATTTTTTCTTTAACTTCGAAAACCTTCCCACATTTTGAAGATTTTTTCGAATCTTACCACAAGATACAGACAATTAGAATTTATAGGAGTAATAACAAAGTCTCATGTATGCTACAGTGAGTGTTCTTATTTACAGCGGCTGCTAATCAAACTCTTAGAGAAAAATGACTTAAATTTTAGACCGCTCTGTTTGTCGAAGTTGATTAGAGGCAGGCTACTCTCCAAAATGTAAAAGTGACCTTTACTTTTGATGCAATCTTCAGAATAGGAACGTTAAGTATTACAACACATGGCTTTTAGTTTTCCATTGGTCGTCGAGTAGTTAGTTAAATTGGTAGCCAAATTTAAGGTACGACGGAGCCCAAGAACAATATGAAATATTATACTTTTTAGGGATAGAATATGCTTACCAGACTATTTTCAAACTAACTCCGAAAACCTACGAAAATTTCTAAGATTTTACAAAGTATTACCACAATATGCAGGCAAATAAAATCTATAAATAGAATTCAAAACATTTATGTGCTTTGCCAAAAATACAATATTTTGAAAAAATTTAAGAATGTCTTATTTGTCTTAGTAGATTTGAGATAGCGTATGTTTCAAGAGTGTAAAAGTGACAATGTTTGTAGCAGAAATTTTAGACCGCTCTGTTTGTCGAAGTTGATTAGAGGCAGGCTACTCTCCAGAATGTAAAAGTGACCTTTACTTTTGATGCAATCTTCAGAATAGGAACGTTAAGTATTACAACACATGGCTTTTAGTTTTCCATTGGTCGTCGAGTAGTTAGTTAAATTGGTAGCCAAATTTAAGGTACGACGGAGCCCAAGAACAATATGAAATATTGTACTTTTTAGGGATAGAATATGCTTACCAGACTATTTTCAAACTAACTCCGAAAACCTACGAAAATTTCTAAGATTTTACAAAGTATTACCACAATATGCAGGCAAATAAAATCTATAAATAGAATTCAAAACATTTATGTGCTTTGCCAAAAATACAATTTTTTGAAAAAATTCAAGAATGTTTTAAAAAGTATTACCACAATATGCAGGCAAATAAAATCTATTAATGTAATTCAAAACATTTATGTGCTTTGCCAAAAATACAATTTTTTTAAAAAATACAAGAATGTTTTATTTGTCTTGATAGATTTGAGATAGCGTATTTTTCAAGAGAGTAAAAGTGACTACGTTTTTAACAGCAATATTCACAGTATAAGCTATAACTACCGAGCGAATTTCCATTAAATTTTCTCTGAATGCCCGCCAATTTACTACAAATGGCCAATACTGTAGGAATATTTACGTAAAGGAACTCCAAAAAAATTCAGCAATTTCGATTATTGAACCAACAGGTTATGCTAACCCAACTATTTTTGCTTTAACTTCGAAAATCTTCCCACATTTTGAAGATTTTTTCGAATCTTACCACAAGATACAGACAATTAGAATTTATAAGAGTAATACCAAAGTCTCATGTATGCTGCAGTGAGTGTTCTTATTTAAAGCGGCTGCTAATCAAACTTTTAGAGAAAAATGAGTTAAATTTTAGACCGCTCTGTTTGTCGAAGTTGATTAGAGGCAGGCTACTCTCCAGAATGTAAAAGTGATCTTTACTTTTGATGCAATCTTCAGAATAGGAACGTTAAGTATTGCAACACATGGCTTTCAGTTTTCTACTTGTCGTCGAGTAGTTAGTTAAATTGGTAGCAAAATTTAAGGTACGACGGAGCCCTAGAACAATATGAAATATTGTACTTTTTAGGGACGGAATATGCTTACCAGACTATTTTCAAACTAACTCCGAAAACCTATGAAATTTTCTAAGATTTTACAAAATATTACCACAATATGCAGGCAAATAAAATCTATAAATATAATTCAAAACATTTATGTGCTTTGCCAAAAATACAATATTTTGAAAAAATTCAAGAATGTCTTATTTGTCTTAGTAGATTTGAGATAGCGTATTTTTCAAGAGAGTAAAAGTGACAACGTTTTTAACAGCAATATTCACAGTATAAGCTATAACTACCGAGCGAATTTCCATTAAATTTTCTCTGAATGCCCGACAATTTACAACAAATGGCCAATACTGTAGGAATATTTACGTAAACGAACTCCAAAAAAATTCAACAATTTCGATTATTGAACCAACAGGTTATGCTAACCCAACTATTTTTGCTTTAACTTCGAAAACCTTCCCACATTTTGAAGATTTTTTCGAATCTTACCACAAGATACAGACAATTAGAATTTATAAGAGTAATACCAAAGTCTCATGTATGCTGCAGTGAGTGTTCTTATTTAAAGCGGCTGCTAATCAAACTTTTAGAGAAAAATGAGTTAAATTTTAGACCGCTCTGTTTGTCGAAGTTGATTAGAGGCAGGCTACTCTCCAGAATGTAAAAGAGATCTTTACTTTTGATGCAATCTTCAGGATAGGAACGTTAAGTATTACAACACATGGCTTTAAGTTTTCTAATGGTCGCCGAGTAGTTAGTTAAATTGGTAGCAAAAGTTAAGGTACGACGGAGCCCAAGAACAATATGAAATATTGTACTTTTTAGGGATAGAATATGCTTACCAGACTATTTTCAAACTAACTCCGAAAACCTATGAAATTTTCTAAGATTTTACAAAGTATTACCACAATATGCAGGCAAATAAAATCTATAAATATAATTCAAAACATTTATGTGCTTTGCCAAAAATACAATATTTTGAAAACATTCAAGAATGTCTTATTTGTCTTAGTAGATTTGAGATAGCGTATTTTTCAAGAGTGTAAAAGTGACAACGTTTTTAACAGCAATATTCACAGTATAAGCTATAACTACCGAGCGAATTTCCATTAAATTTTCTCTGAATGCCCGCCAATTTACAACAAATGGCCGATACTGTAGGAATATTTACGTAAACGAACTCCAAAAAAATTCAACAATTTCGATTATTGAACCAACAGGTTATGCTAACCCAACTATTTTTGCTTTAACTTCGAAAATCTTCCCACATTTTGAAGAATTTTTCGAATCTTACCACAAGATACAGACAATTAGAAATTATAAGAGTAATACCAAAGTCTCATGTATGCTACGGTGAGTGTTCCTATTAAGAACGACTGCAAATCAGACTCTTAGTGAAAAATAAGTTATACCGTTCTGTTGGTCGTAGTTGATTAGAGGCAGGCTACTCTCCAGAATGTAAAAGTGACCTTTACTTTTGATGCAATCTTCAGGATAGGAACGTTAAGTATTACAACACGTGGCTTTTAGTTTTCTAATGGTCGCCGAGTAGTTAGTTAAATTGGTAGCAAAAGTTAAGGTACGACGGAGCCCAAGAACAATATGAAATATTGTACTTTTTAGGGATAGAATATGCTTACCAGACTATTTTCAAACTAACTCCGAAAACCTATGAAATTTTCTAAGATTTTACAAAGTATTACCACAATATGCGGGCAAATAAAATCTATAAATATAATTCAAAACATTTATGTTCTTTGCTAAAAATCCAATATTTTGAAAAAATTCAAGAATGTCTTATTTGTCTTAGTAGATTTGAGATAGCGTATTTTTCAAGAGAGTAAAAGTGACAACGTTTTTAACAGCAATATTCACAGTATAAGCTATAACTACCGAGCGAATTTCCATTAAATTTTCTCTGAATGCCCGCCAATTTACAACAAATGGCCAATACTGTAGGAATATTTACGTAAACGAACTCCAAAAAAATTCAACAATTTCGATTATTGAACCAACAGGTTATGCTAACCCAACTATTTTTGCTTTAACTTCGAAAACCTTCCCCATTTTCAATATTTTTTCAAATCTTACCACAAGATACAGACAATTAGAAATTATAAGAGTAATGCCAAAGTCTCATGTATGCTACAGTGAGTGTTCTTATTTACAGCGGCTGCAAATCAAACTTTTAGAGAAAAATGAGTTAAATTTTAGACCGCTCTGTTTGTCGAAGTTGATTAGAGGCAGGCTACTCTCCAGAATGTAAAAGAGATCTTTACTTTTGATGCAATCTTCAGGATAGGAACGTTAAGTATTACAACACATGGCTTTAAGTTTTCTAATGGTCGCCGAGTAGTTAGTTAAATTGGTAGCAAAAGTTAAGGTACGACGGAGCCCAAGAACAATATGAAATATTGTACTTTTTAGGGATAGAATATGCTTACCAGACTATTTTCAAACTAACTCCGAAAACCTATGAAATTTTCTAAGATTTTACAAAGTATTACCACAATATGCGGGCAAATAAAATCTATAAATATAATTCAAAACATTTATGTTCTTTGCTAAAAATCCAATATTTTGAAAAAATTCAAGAATGTCTTATTTGTCTTAGTAGATTTGAGATAGCGTATTTTTCAAGAGAGTAAAAGTGACAACGTTTTTAACAGCAATATTCACAGTATAAGCTATATAACTACCGAGCGAATTTCCATTAAATTTTTCTCTGAATGCCCGCCAATTTTACAACAAATGGCCAATACTGTAGGAATATTTACGTAAACGAACTCCAAAAAAATTCAACAATTTCGATTATTGAACCAACAGGTTATGCTAACCCAACTATTTTTGCTTTAACTTCGAAAACCTTCCCCATTTTCAATATTTTTTCAAATCTTACCACAAGATACAGACAATTAGAAATTATAAGAGTAATGCCAAAGTCTCATGTATGCTACAGTGAGTGTTCTTATTTACAGCGGCTGCAAATCAAACTTTTAGAGAAAAATGAGTTAAATTTTAGACCGCTCTGTTTGTCGAAGTTGATTAGAGGCAGGCTACTCTCCAGAATGTAAAAGAGACCTTTACTTTTGATGCAATCTTCAGAATAGGAACGTTAAGTATTACAACACATGGCTTTAAGTTTTCTAATGGTCGTCGAGTAGTTAGTTAAATTGGTAGCAAAATTTAAGGTACGGCGGAGCCCTAGAACAATAAGAAATGTTGTAATTTTTAGGGACGGAATATGCTTACCAGACTATTTTCAAACTAACTCCGAAAACCTATGAAATTTTCTAAGATTTTACAAAGTATTACCACAATATGCAGGCATATAAAATCTATAAATATAATTCAAAAGATTTATGTGCTTTGCCAAAAATACAATATTTTGAAAACATTCAAGAATGTCTTATTTGTCTTAGTAGATTTGAGATAGCGTATTTTTCAAGAGTGTAAAAGTGACAATTTTTGTAGCAGCAATATTCACAGTATAAGCCATAACTACCGAGCAGATTTTCACTAAATTTTCTAAGCATGCCCGCCAATTTACAACAAATGGCCAATACCGTAGGAATATTTGCGAAAAGGAAATCCAAAAAAAATCAACAGTTTTGATTATTGAACCAACAGGGTATGCTAACCCAACTATTTTTGCTTTAACTTCGAAAACCTTCCCACATTTTGAAGATTTTTTCGAATCTTACCACAAAATGCAGACAATTAGAATTTATAAGAGTAATACCAAAGTCTCATGTATGCTACAGTAGGTGTTCTTATTTACAGCGGCTGCTAATCAAACTCTTAGAGAAAAATGAGTTAAATTTAGACCGCTCTGTTTGTCGAAGTTGATTAGAGGCAGGCTACTCTCCAGAATGTAAAAGTGACCTTTACTTTTGATGCAATCTTCTGAATAGGAACGTTAAGTATTACAACACATGGCTTTCAGTTTTCCACTGGTCGTCGAGTAGTTAGTTAAATTGGTAGCCAAATTTAAGGTACGACGGAGACCTAGAACAATATGAAATATTGTACTTTTTTAAGGATAGAATATGCTTACAAGACTATTTTCAAACTAACTCCGAAAACCTACGAAAATTTCTAAGATTTTACAAAGTATTACCACAATATGCAGGCAAATAAAATCTATAAATAGAATTCAAAACATTTATGTGCTTTGCCAAAAATACAATTTTTTTGAAAAAATTCAAGAATGTTTTAAAAAGTATTACCGCAATATGCAGGCAAATAAAATCTATAAATATAATTCAAAACATTTATGTGCTTTGCCAAAAATACAATTTTTTTGAAAAATTCAAGAATGTTTTATTTGTCTTAGTAGATTTGAGATAGTGTATTTTTCAAGAGTGTAAAAGTGACCATGTTTGTAGCAGCAATATTCACAGTATAAGCCATAACTACCGAGCAGATTTTCATTAAATTTTCTAAGCATGCCCGCCAATTTACAACAAATGGCCAATACTGTAGGAATATTTACGTAAAGGAACTCCAGAAAAATTCAACAATTTCGATTATTGAACCAACAGGTTATGCTAACCCAACTATTTTTGCTTTAACTTCGAAAATCTTCCCACATTTTGAAGATTTTTTCGAATCTTACCACAAGATACAGACAATTAGAATTTATAGGAGTAATACCAAAGTCTCATGTATGCTGCAGTGAGTGTTCTTATTTAAAGCGGCTGCTAATCAAACTTTTAGAGAAAAATGAGTTAAATTTTAGACCGCTCTGTTTGTCGAAGTTGATTAGAGGCAGGCTACTCTCCAGAATGTAAAAAAACCTTTACTTTTGATGCAATCTTCAGAATAGGAACGTTAAGTATTACAACACGTGGCTTTTAGTTTTCTAATGGTCGCCGAGTAGTTAGTTAAATTGGTAGCAAAAGTTAAGGTACGACGGAGCCCAAGAACAATATGAAATATTGTACTTTTTAGAGATAGAATATGCTTACCAGACTATTATCAAACTAACTCCGAAAACCTATGAAATTTTCTAAGATTTTACAAACTATACCACAATATGCAGGCAAATAAAATCTATAAATAGAATTCAATTCATTTATGTGCTTTGCCAAAAATACAATTTTTTGAAGAAATTCAAGAATGTTTTAAAAAGTATTACCACAATATGCAGGCAAATAAAATCTATAAATATAATTCAAAACATTTATGTGCTTTGCCAAAAATACAATTTTTTTAAAAAATTCAAGTATGTTTTATTTGTCTTGATAGATTTGAGATAGGGTATTTTTCAAGAGTGTAAAAGTGACAATGTTTAGAGCCGAAGTATTCACAGCATAAGCCATAACTACCGAGCAGATTTTCATTAAATTTTCTAAGCATACCCGCCAATTTACTACAAATGGCCAATACTGTAGGAATATTTACGTAAAGGAACTTCAAAAAAATTCAACAATTCCGATTATTGAACCAACAGGTTATGCTAACCCAACTATTCTTGCTTTAACTTCGAAAATCTTCCCACATTTTGAAGATTTTTTTGAATCTTACCACAAGATACAGACAATTAGAAATTATAAGAGTAATACCAAAGTCTCATGTATGCTACAGTGAGTGTTCCTATTTACAGCGGCTGCTAATCAAAGTCTTAGAGAAAAATGAGTTAAATTTTACACCGCTCTGTTTGTCGAAGTTGATTGGAGGCAGGCTACTCTCCAGAATGTAAAAGTTATCTTTACTTTTGATGCAATCTTCAGAATAGGAACGTTAAGTATTACAACCCCTTGCTTTTAGTTTTCCATTGGTCGTCGAGTAGTTAGTTACATTGGTAGCCAAATTCAAGGTACGACGGAGCCCAAGAACAATATGAAATATTGTACTTTTTAGGGATAGAATATGCTTACCAGACAATTATCAAACTAACTCCGAAAACCTACGAAAATTTCTAAGATTTTACAAAGTATTACCACAATATGCAGGCAAATAAAATCTATAAATAGAATTCAAATCATTTATGTGCTTTGCCAAAAATACAATTTTTTGAAGAAATTCAAGAATGTTTTAAAAAGTATTACCACAATATGCAGGCAAATAAAATCTATAAATATAATTCAAAACATTTATGTGCTTTGCCAAAAACACAGTTTTTTTAAAAAAATCAAGAATGTTTTATTTGTCTTAGTAAATTTGAGATAGCGTATTTTTCAGGAGAGTAAAAGTGACAACGTTTTCAACAGCAATATCCACAGTATAAGCTATAACTACCGAGCGAATTTCCATTAAATTTTCTCTGAATCCCCGCCAATTTACAACAAATGGCCGATACTGTAGGAATATTTACGCAAAGGAACTCCAAAAAATTTCAACAATTTCGATAATTGAACCAACGGGTTATGCTAATTCAACTACTTTTAATTTAACTTCGAAAACCTTCCCACATTTTGAAGATTTTTTCGAATCTTACCACAAGATACAGACAATTAGAATCTATAAGAGCAATACTAAAGTCTCATGTATGCTACGGTGAGTGTTCCTATTAAGAACGACTGCAAATCAGACTCTTAGTGAAAAATAAGTTATACCGTTCTGTTGGTCGTAGTTGATTAGAGGCAGGCTACTCTCCAGAATGTAAAAGTGACCTTTACTTTTGATGCAATCTTCAGGATAGGAACGTTGAGTATTACAACACGTGGCTTTTAGTTTTCTAATGGTCGTCGAGTAGTTAGTTAAATTGGTAGCAAAAGTTAAGGTACGACGGAGCCCAAGAACAATATGAAATATTGTACTTTTTAGGGATAGAATATGCTTACCAGACTATTTTCAAACTAACTCCGAAAACCTATGAAATTTTCTAAGATTTTACAAAGTATTACCACAATATGCGGGCAAATAAAATCTATAAATATAATTCAAAACATTTATGTGCTTTGCTAAAAATCCAATATTTTGAAAAAATTCAAGAATGTCTTATTTGTCTTAGTAGATTTGAGATAGCGTATTTTTCAAGAGAGTAAAAGTGACAACGTTTTTAACAGCAATATCCACAGTATAAGCTATAACTACCGAGCGAATTTCCATTAAATTTTCTCTGAGTGCCCGCGAATTTACAACAAATGGCCAATACTTTAGGAATATTTACGCAAAGGATCTCCAAAAAAATTCAACAATTTCGATAATTGAACCAACGGGTTATACTAACCCAACTATATTTGCTTTAACTTCCAAAACCTTCCCACATTTTGAAGATTTTTTCGAATCTTACCACAAGATACAGACATTTAGAATTTATAAGAGTAATACCCAAGTCTCATGCATGCTACAGTGAGTGTTCTTATTTACAGCGGCTGCTAATCAACTCTTTGAGAAAAATGAGTTAAATTTTAGACCGTTCTGTTTGTCGAAGTTGATTAGGTGCAGACTATTCTCCAGAATGTAAAAGTCATCTTTACTTTTGATGCAATCTTCAGGATAGGAACGTTAAGTATTACAACACATGGCTTTAAGTTTTCCACTGGTCGTCGAGTAGTTAGTTAAATTGGTAGCCAAATTTAAGATACGACGGAGCCTTAGAACAATATGAAATATTGTACTTTTTAGGGATAGAATATGATTACCAGACTATTTTCAAACTAACTCCGAAAACCTACAAAAATTTCTAAGATTTTACAAAGTATTGCCACAATATGCAGGCAAATAAAATCTATAAATAGAATTCAAAACATTTATGTGCTTTGCCAAAAATACAATTTTTTGAAAAAATTCAAGAATGTTTTAAAAAGTATTACCACAATATGCAGGCAAATAAAATCTATAAATATAATTCAAAACATTTATGTGCTTTGCCAAAAATACAATTTTTTTAAAAAATTCAAGAATGTTTCATTTGTCTTAGTAGATTTGAGATAAAGTGACAACGTTTTCAACAGCAATATTCACAGTATAAGCTATAACTACTGACCGAATTTCCATTAAATTTTTTCTGAATGCCGCCAATTTACAACAAATGGCCAATACTGTAGGAATATTTACGCAAAGGAATTCCAAAAAAATTCAACAATTTCGATAATTGAACCAACAGGTTATGCTAACCCAACAATTTTTGCTTTAACTTCGAAAACCTTCCTACATTTTGAAGATTTTTTCGAATCTTACCACAAGATACAGACAATTAGAATTGATAAGAGTAATACCAAAGTCTCATGTATGCTACAGTGAGTGTTCCTATTTAGAGCGACTGCTAATCAAACTCTTAGTGAAAAATAAGTTAGATTTTATACCGTTCTGTTGGTCGTAGTTGATTAGAGGCAGGCTACTCTTCAGAATGTAAAAGTCACCTTTACTTGTGATGCAATCTTCAGGATAGGAACGTTAAGTATTACAACACATGGCTTGCAGTGTTCTACTGGTCGTCTAGTAGTTAGTTAAATTGGTAGCATAATTTAGGGTACGACGGAGCCATAGAACAATATGTAATTTTAGGGATGGAATATGCTTACCAGACAATTTTGAAACTAACTCCGAAAACCTACCAAAATTTTCTAAGATTTTACAAATTATTACCACAATATGCAGGCAAATAAAATCTATAAATATAATTTAAACATTTATGTGCTTTGCCAAAAATACAATTTTTTGAAAAAATTTAAGAATGTTTTATTTGTCTTAGTAGATTTGAGATGGCGTATTTTTCAAGACTTTAAAAGTAACAATAATTTTAACATCAATATCCACAGTATAAACTATAACTACCGAGCGGCGTTTCATTAAATTTTTCTAAATGCCCGCCAATTTACAACAAATTGCCTATACTGTAGGAATATTTACGTAAAGGAACTCCAGAAAAATTCAAAAATTTCATTTATTGAACCAACAGGTTATGCTAACCCAACTATTTTTAATTTAACTTCGAAATCCTTCCCACATTTAGAAGATTTTTTCGAATCTTACCTTAAGATACAGACAATTAGAATTTATAAGAGTAATACCAACGTCTCATGTATGCTACAGTGAGTGTTCGTATTTACAGCGACTGCTAATCAAACTCTCAGTGAAAAATAAGTTTGGATTTGATAACGTTCTGTTTGTCGTAGTTGATTAGAGGCAGGCTACTCTCCAGAATGTAAAAGTCACCTTTACTTTTGATGCAATCTTCAGGATAGGAACGTTAAGTATTACAACACATGGCTTTCAGTTTTCCACTGGTCGTCGAGAAGATAGTTAAATTGATAGCAAAATTTTAGGTTAGACGGAGCCCTAGAACTATATTAAATATTGTACTTTTTAGGGATAGAATATGCTTACCAGACTATTTTTAAACTAACTCCGAAAACCTACCAAAATTTTCTGAGATTTTACAAAGTATTACCACAATACGGAAGCAAATAAAATCTATATAATTCAAGACATTTATGTGCTTTGCCAAAAATACAATATTTTGAAAAAAAGTCAAGAATGTTTTATTTGTCTTAGTAGATTTGAGATAGCATATTTTTTCAAGAGTGTAAAAATGACAATGTTTGTAATAGCAATATTCACAGTATAAGCCATAACTACCGAGCAGATTTTCATTAAATTTTCTAAGTATGCCCACCAATTTACAACAAATGGCCAATACTGTAGGAATATTTACGTAAAGGAACTCCAAAAAAATTCTACAATTTCGATTATTGAGCCAACAGGTTATGCTAACCACACTATTTGCACTTCAACTTCGAAAACCTTCTCACATTTTGCAGATTATTTGGAATCTTACCACAAGATACAGAAAATTAGAATTAATAAGAGTAATACCAAAGTCTCATGTATGCTGCGGTGAGTGTTCCTATTTAGAGCGACTGCTAATTGCAATTACAGAATGCAAAAGTGAACTTTACTTTTGATGCAATCTTCAGAATAGGAACGTTAAGTATTACAACACGTGGCTTTTAGTTTTCCACTGGTCGTCGAGTAGTTAGTTAAATTGGTAGCCAAATTTAAGGTACGACGGAGCCCTAGAACAATATGAAATATTGTACTTTTTATGGATAGAATATGCTTACCAGACTATTTTCAAACCAACTAACTCCGAAAACCTACGAAAATTTCTAAGATTTAACAAAGTATTACCACAATATGCAGACAAATAAAATCTATAAATATAATTCAAAACATTTATGTGCTTTGCCAAAAATTCAATTTTTTTAAAAAATTCACGAATGTTTTATTTGTCTTAGTAAATTTGAGATAGCGTATTTTTCAAGAGAGTAAAAGTGACAACGTTTTTAACAGCAATATTCACAGTATAAGCTATAACTACCGAGCGAGTTTCCATTAAATTTTCTCTGAATGCCCGCCAATTTACAACAAATGGCCAATACTGTAGGAATATTTACGCAAAGGAACTCCAAAAAAATTCAACAATTTCGATAATTGAACGAACGGGTTAAGCTAACCCAACTATTATTACTTTAACTTCGAAAACCTTCCTACATTTTGATGATTTTTTCGAATCTTACCACAAGATACAGAAAATTAGAATTAATAAGAGTAATACCAAAGTCTCATGTATGCTACGGTGAGTGTTCCTATTTAGAGCGACTGCTAATTGCAATTACAGAATGCAAAAGTGAACTTTACTTTTGATGCAATCTTCAGAATAGGAACGTTAAGTATTACAACACGTGGTTTTTAGTTTTCCACTGGTCGTCGAGTAGTTAGTTAAATTGGTAGCCAAATTTAAGGTACGACGGAGCCCTAGAACAATATGAAATATTGTACTTTTTATGGATAGAATATGCTTACCAGACTATTTTCAAACTAACTACGGAAACCTATGAAATTTTATAAAGCTTTTACAAAGTATTACCACAATATGCAGGCAAATAAAATCTATAAATAGAATTCAAAACATTTATGTGCCTTGCCAAAAATATAATTTTTTGAATAAATTCAAGAATGTTTTAAAAAGTATTACCACAATATGCAGGCAAATAAAATCTATAAATATAATTCAAAACATTTATGTGCTTTGCCAAAAATACAATTTTTTTTAAAAAATTCAAGAATGTTTTATTTGTCTTAGTAGATTTGAGATAGCGTATTTTTCAAGAGAGTAAAAGTGACAACGTTTTTAACAGCAATATTCACAGTATAAGCTATAACTACCCAGCGAATTTCCATTAAATTTTCTCTGAGTGCCCGCGAATTTACAACAAATGGCCAATACTTTAGGAATATTTACGCAAAGGATCTCCAAAAAAATTCAACAATTTCGATAATTGAACCAACGGGTTATACTAACCCAACTATTTTTAATTTAACTTCAAAAAGCTTCCCACATTTTGAATATTTTTTCGAATCTTACTACAAGATACAGACAATTAGAATTTATAAGAGTAATACCAAAGTATCATGTATGCTACGGTGAGTGTTCCTATTTAGAGCGACTGCTAATCAAACTCTTAATGAAAAATAAGTTAGATTTTATACCGTTCTGTTGGTCGTAGTTGATTAGAGGCAGGCTACTCTCCAGAATGTAAAAGTCACCTTTAACGTTAAGTATTACAACACATGGCTTCCAGTTTTCTACCTGTCGTCGAGTAGTTAGTTTAATTGGTAGCAAAATTTAAGGCACGACGGAGCCCTAGAACAATAATTCAAAACATTTATGTGCTTTGCCAAAAATCCAATTTTTTTAAAAAATTCACGAATGTTTTATTTGTCTTAGTAAATTTGAGATAGCGTATTTTTCAAGAGAGTAAAAGTGACAACGTTTTTAACAGCAATATTCACAGTATAAGCTATAACTACCGAGCGAATTTCCATTAAATTTTCTCTGAATGCCCGCCAATTTGCAACAAATGGTCAATACTGTAGGAATATTTACGCAAAGGAACTCCAAAAAAATTCAACAATTTCGATAATTGAACCAACATGTTATGCTAATCCAACTATTTTTATTTTAACTTCGAAAACCTTCCCACATTTTGAAGATTGTTTCGAATCTTACCACAAGATACAGACAATTAGAATTTATAAGAGTAATACCAAAGTCTCATGTATGCTACGGTGAGTGTTCCTATTTAGAGCGACTGCTAATCAAACTCTTTGAGAAAAATGAGTTAAATTTTATACCGTTCTGTTTGTCGTAGTTGATTAGAGGCAGGCTAATCTCCAGAATGTAAAAGTCACATTTACTTTTGATGCAATCTTCAGGATAGGAACGTTAAGTATTACAACACATGGCTTGCAGTTTTCTACTGGTCGTCTAGTAGTTAGTTAAATTGGTAGCAAAATTTAAGGCACGACGGAGCCCTAGAACAATATAAAATTTTGTACTTTTTAGGGACGGAATATGCTTACCAGACTATTTTCAAACTAACTACGAAAACCTATGAAATTTTCTAAGATTTTACAAAGTATTACCACAATATACAGGCAAATAAAATCAATAAATATAATTCAAAACATTTATGTGCTTTGCCAAAAATACAATATTTTGAAAAAATTCAAGAATGTCTTATTTGTCTTAGTAGATTTGAGATAGCGTATTTTTCAAGAGTGTAAAAGTGACAATGTTTGTAGCAGCAATATTCACAGCATAAGCCATAACCACCGAGCAGATTTTCACTAAATCTTCTAAGCATGCCCGCCAATTTACAACAAATGGCCAATACTGTAGGAATATTTACGTAAAGGAACTCCAAAAAAATTCAACAATTTCGATTATTCAACCAACAGGTTATGCTAACCCAACTGTTTTTGCTTTAACTTCGAAAACCTTCCCATATTTTGAAGATTTTTTCGAATCTTACCACAAGATACAGACAATTATAATTTATAAGAGTAATACCAAAGTCTCATGTATGCTACAGTGAGTGTTCTTATTTACAGCGGCTGCTAATCAAACTCTTAGAGAAAAATGAGTTAAATTTTAGACCGCTCTGTTTGTCGAAGTTGATTAGAGGCAGGCTACTCTCCAGAATGTAAAAGTGACCTTTACTTTTGATGCAATCTCCAGAATAGGAACGTTAAGTATTACAACACATGGCTTTTAGTTTTCCACTGGTCGTCGAGTATTTAGTTAAATTGGTAGCCAAATTTAAGATATGACGGAGCCCTAGAACAATATGAAATATTGTACTTTTTAGGGATAGAATATGCTTACCAGACTATTTTCAAACAAACCAACTCCGAAAACCTACGAAATTTCTAAGATTTTACAAAGTATTATCACAATATGCATGCAAATAAAATCTATAAATAGAATTCAAAACATTTATGTGCCTTGCCAAAAATACAATTTTTTGAATAAATTCAAGAATGTTTTAAAAAGTATTACCACAATATGCAGGCAAATAAAATCTATAAATATAATTCGAAACATTTATGTGCTTTGCCAAAAATACAATTTTTTTAAAAAATTCAAGAATGTTTTATTTGTCTTAGTAGATTTTAGATAGCGTATTTTTCAAGAGAGTAAAAGTGACAACGTTTTTAACAGCAATATTCACAGTATAAGCTATAACTACCCAGCGAATTTCCATTAAATTTTCTCTGAGTGCCCGCGAATTTACAACAAATGGCCAATACTTTAGGAATATTTACGCAAAGGATCTCCAAAAAAATTCAACAATTTCGATAATTGAACCAACGGGTTATACTAACCCAACTATTTTTTAATTTAACTTCAAAAAAGCTTCCCACATTTTGAATATTTTTTTTTCGAATCTTACTACAAGATACAGACAATTAGAATGTATAAGAGTAATACCAAAGTATCATGTATGCTACGGTGAGTGTTCCTATTTAGAGCGACTGCTAATCAAACTCTTAATGAAAAATAAGTTAGATTTTATACCGTTCTGTTGGTCGTAGTTGATTAGAGGCAGGCTACTCTCCAGAATGTAAAAGTCACCTTTAACGTTAAGTATTACAACACATGGCTTCCAGTTTTCTACCTGTCGTCGAGTAGTTAGTTTAATTGGTAGCAAAATTTAAGGCACGACGGAGCCCTAGAACAATATGAAATATTGTACTTTTTAGGGACGGAATATGCTTACCAGACTATTTTCAAACTAACTCCGAAAACCTATGAAATTTTCTAAGATTTTACAAAGTATTACCACAATATGCAGGCAAATAAAATCTATAAATATAATTCAGAACATTTATGTGCTTTGCCAAAAATACAATATTTTGAAAAAATTCAAGAATGTCTTATTTGTCTTAGGAGATTTGAGATAGCGTATTTTTCAAGAGTGTAAAAGTGACAATGTTTGTAGCAGCAATATTCGCAGCATAAGCCATAACTACCGAGCAGATTTTCATTAAATTTTCTAAGCATGCCCGCCAATTTACAACAAATGGCCAATACTGTAGGAATATTTACGTAAAGGAACTCCAGGAAAATAAAACAATTTCGATAATTGAACCAACAGGTTATGCTAACCCAACTATTTTTACTTTAACTTAAAAAACCTTCTCACATACGGGAGATTTTTTTGAATCTTACCACAAGATACAGAAAATTAATATTTATAAGAGTAATACCAAAGTCTCATGTATGCTAGAGTGAGTGTTCCTATTTACAGCGACTGCTAATCAAATTCTTAGAGAAAAATGAGTTGGATTTTAGACCGCTCTGTTTGTCGTAGTTGATTCGTGGCAGGCTACTCTCCTCTCTCTATTTTCAAACAAACTCCGAAAACTACCGAAATTTATAAGATTTTACAAAGTCTTGCCAAAACATGCAGGCAAATAAAATCTATAAATATTATTCAAAATATTTATGTGCTTCGCCAAAAATACAAATTTTCGAAAAAATTCAATAATGTTTTATTTTTCTTAGTAGCTTTGAGATAAAAAGTGACAATGTTTTTAACTGCAATATAAAGTATTGTATCTTTTAGTGGCAGGATATGCTTATCAGTTTATTTTCAAACAAACTCCGAAAACCTACCAAAACTTCTTAGATTTCACAAAGTTTTACCACAATATGCAGGCAAATAAAATCTATAAATATAATTCAAAACATTTTTATGTGATTTGCGAAAAATTTAAATTTTCGAAAAAATTCAATAATATTTTATTTGTCTCAGTAAATTTGAGATAGCGTAGTGACAATGTTTTTAACTGCAATATTCACAGTATTATTTACAACTCCAATTCGTATTTTCATTAAATTTCTCTGGATGCCCGCCAATTTATAACAAAAGATCAATACTCTAGGATTATTTACGAAAAGGAACTCCAGCAAAATTCTACATTTTCGATAATTAAAAAAAAAACTGGTTATGCTAACCCAACTATTATTACGTTTACTTCGAAAACCTTCCCACATTTTTAAGATTCTTTGGAATCTTACCACAATGTACAGACAATTAGAATTCATAAAAGTAATATCGAAGTTTTATGTCTGCTACAGCGACTGCTAATCGAACCCTTACAGAAAAACGAGTTAGGTTTAATACCGTTCTGTTCGTCTTGGTTGATTTGAGGCAGGCTTTTCTCCAGAGTGTGAAGTGACCTTTACTTTTGATGCAATCCTTTGAATAGGAACGTAAAACACTTTGCTTTCAGTTTTCTACTGGTTTTCAAGTAGTTAGTTAAATTGGTAGCAAAATTTAGGTAACCGAGACCTAGAACAATATGAAGTATTGTATTTTTTTAGGGACAGGATATGCTTACCAGACTATTTTCAAACAAACTCCGAAAACCTACTGAAATTTCTTAGATTTTACAAAGTATTACCACAATATGCAGGCAAATAAAATCTATAAATATAATTCAAAGCATTTATGGGCTTTGCCAAAAATACAAATTTTCGAAAAAATTCAAGAATATTTTATTTGTCTCAGTAGACTTGAGATAGCGTATTTTTCATGTTTTTAACTGCAATATTCACAGTATTAGTTATAACTCCCATTCGGATTTTCGTTAAATTTCTCTGAATGCCCGTCAATTTATACCAAATAGTCAATACTGTAGGAATATTTAAGAAAAGGAACTCCAACAAAATTCAACATTTCCGATAATTAAACAAACAGGTTATACCAAACCAACTATTTTTACGTTTACTTCGAAAACCTTCCCATATTTTGAAGATTTTTTCGAATCTTACCACAAGATACAGACGATTAGAATTCATAAAAATAATATCGAAGTCTTATGTTTTCTCCAGTGAGCGGCCTTATTTACAGCGACTGCTAATCAAACTCTTACAGAAAAATGAGTTAGATTTTAGACCGTTCAGTTTATCTTTGTTGATTTAAGGTAGGCTACTTTTCTGAATGTAAAAGTTACCTTTACCTTTGATGCAATCTTCTGAATAAAAACGTAAAACACTTTGCTTTCAGTTCTCCACTGGTCTTCAAGTAGTTAGTTGAATTGGTAGCGAAATTTAAGGAACAGAGCCCTAGAACTATATGAAGTATTGTACTTTTTAGGTACAGGATATGTTTATCAGGCTATTTTCAAACAAACTCCGAAAACTACCGGAGGCAAATAAAATCTATAAATATAATTCAAAACATTTATGTTCTTTGCCAAAAATACAAATTTTCGAAAAAATTCAAAAATGTTTTATTTGTCTTAGTAGCTTTGAGATAGCGTATTTTTCATAAGTGTAAAAGTGACAATGTTTTTAACTGCAATATTGTCTTTTGCTAAAAGAAACGTACCGCGGTGAGGCGCCCAAGCTTAGAGCCATCGACTTTTCAAGACACTACGACCGCGCTAAATGGGCTGAACCACCAAACCGAGTTGCCCCACAACGTAACTTAACCAGTGTGTAATAACGTCGTACAAAATCTTCTCTCCAACCACGCGTCTGTCACCAGTCGATTTATTTACTATGGGAAAACGCTGCTTGAACGATTTTTTTTGTTTTTCTTCACATAAACCACTATACTTTACCTCATAAATTTTAAAGTTCGACTACAATTACGTCATTTTCTGCTCCGTTTCGTTTCGCATAGCGAGGCATGAAATCTCTTGGGTGAATCGCCAGTTCACGTCGATCGTCGTACGTCTTGATTTCACTGGAGTCTTTTCTGCAAATGTGATGGTTTTAGAAAATAAACTACGCGGGACTTAGCACCCAACCTTTGGTTCAATTACCATAGGCAATGGCCTAGCCCCAGTGGTACCTATGCTCTCAAAATAAGCGGACATCGACACAAAGCACAAACTTATTCTAAAAGTGCTCAGATATCATTTTTATGATAAAAACAAGGCACTTGTTATCATTGTGATGTTATCATTGTCATATTAGCCAAAAAGTAGAGGACTGTACAACACCGGAATGCCATTTTACTTCGCAAATTTTTTTTCGGGATTTTTAACCTGCTTTTCTCAGCACAGTGCCACAAAACTGCTTCTCATAAGAGTGGGCATTTTGGCACAAAGTTCAACATTGCTGAAGAAGAAATGCGGTCGGTGACGTCTCGAGAAATTTTTCTTTTAATGTATACATTTAAGAATCTTTCTTAACAATGTATACACGGGGAAAGATTCTTAACTTGTTTGAGAAAGTCGGGCCTAAACACAGCTTTCTTAGATGTCAATGCTCTTTTTTAAAAAAGTTTCAGTCCATTTGCCAATTTTAATATTTGCACGCTTGAAATGCGCGCAATTTTATTGTTGAGATAATTATACAAAATATGAAACTTATTTCACTCTCAAATACACAATAGGAACAACAAATATGCATACATATATTTCGCACATACCGTAAATAATAAGCGATAGTTCTCAGGCCGATAGTATGCAGATGCTCCAAAAAGAACAGATGTCGATACAACGGTTAATCTCTAATTTATACCTTTCGTCAACGTTTAACATTTACCTCTTTCTATTTCTTGAAGTGGGGATGAGCCACGGCTATCTTCTCTGCCATCAATGCTGTGGTTTATTTAGTCCGAAAACCGTGAAGATCCAGGACGCAAAAACTCATCCCGGCACTGAATATATTCCCAATACTGACATTGCCCTTAGTCCAGGACGCAAAAGCTCATCCCGGCACTGAATATATTCCCAATACTGACATTGCCCTTAGCCTCGCGACAACTTATAGAACAGAGATTTCTCAGCAGTTAACTGAAACTATGAGACACCCGGCCAACGCCAACACAAAAACTCGTCCAAACAAAACTTATAGGCACTGGAGTAAGCTTTGTATGAAAGAGTAATCACGACCGTACGATAGGCAATTTAAGACGTAAACATCGCGGATGACTTCAAGACGTAAAAATCAATAATAAAAAATGTGTAAAACTATCTAAAAAAACACCATATTTGTAACAATAATAACACAACAACAACGAAGGAACCGTTTCTAATTTTTCTGTGGATGCTACTGCTTAAAAATGGGCCGGTACCGATACAACCATTTTTTTTTATTGAGATCCACTCTGAGTAAGACAAGAAGCAGCGCCCAAAAGGAACTAACTGACAGTCACTTTATTGCAAAGAGCTACTACAATACATAGTGACAGCAATTGCACTCTAAGCGAAAACACCCCAAGCAGAACTGCACCGCTATAATAACGCGCAGTGCGTACTATCTGCCATGGGTGCTGTTAAAATCATCCACGACTTCTTTATTTCCTTTTAGTCGACTCTTACGGCACGCAGGTAATACGTTTGAATTATTCTGAATTCCGTAACTGCAAGGCTTCTCGGAATTATCGATGCATGTCGATACCAGATCGGATTGTTCTATGTTCAAATACAATGTGCGTACGGACTTTGGAATAGTCCTGACATCTCCTGCGCGTAATAAGAGGAGAATAAAAAGAACCAGAAAAATGGTCGATCGCCCAGGCACTCGCTGCATTTTGACATAGCGGTTCAGTTCCAGTTGGCGCTAAGAGTGTAGTTGCTGTTATCACATGTTGTAATAACTCTTCGCCATTTGCGCGGTCGTTAATAAGTTAATTTCAAGCACTGCTTCAAACCTTTCAAAAGGTGAATTTCGAACAATAGAATAAAAAATGTCTGGACTATTTTGAGATACTTCAATGAACGGTCAGTCTATCAAATTTTAAGAAACAGAAAGCGCATTTGCCACAAGTGTCATTTCTCTAGACCAATAATCTCTTGTAATGGCCACAAAAAAACTCTCTGCTTCCGTAGATTATCATCTATCGCTTTTGATGAACAAAAGGAGCATCCCATCATACGTGAAGGATACATTCCAGAAGGTGCTATACTAGTCACAACGGAGGTAGTATCACTGTACACTAACATCCCCCACAACGAAGGCATTTTGACCATGCAACAGATCCTCTCCAGAAACGGTACAGATCCGCAACTGATACCATGATTGACCGAAGCGTGTGAATGAATATCAACAAACAGCAATATAATATTCAACGAAAGGCATTACCTCTAAATTCAATGTTCGGCCACGGGAACCAAGATGGCCCAAAATACGCGTGTTTCTTCATGGCCACCAAACTTGAAGAAAATTTATTTCAGAAAATAAATCAAAAACCACTAATTTATTTCGTATACGACCACATCATGATACAGACCCCGGAGTGAAGACTTTGGAAACATTTATTACCCAAGCAAACGAGTTATATCAGACAATTAAATTTACTTCGCATACCCGACTTGAAGTCTACCGTTTCTTGAAACCACAGTACATATTTCAGACCACAAGCTGGAAAAAGAATTATATTCGAAACCCACCGACGTCCACCAATTCTTACTTCCATCCTCCTGCCATCCAAGACATATCCACCGCAATATTTGACATAGACTTGCAATCAGACTTCGTAGAATCTGTTCAACAGGAGATCATTCCGAAAAACATGTTCAAATTCTCAAAAAACATTTGCAAAACAGAAACTACCCAGCCAACACAGTAGAGCAACCAATCAGTAAGGTACGTAAAACGCCGAGGGAATCCCTACTGTTAACGAAAAAACAAAATCAAACCCCCGAAAACCAGTAACCTCTACTAATAACAGACTACCACCCACTTCTCTCCCAATCAAGAAAATATTCAGAAAATACGAATACATACTTCATCGAGACGAAAAACTCAAACAAATATTCCTGGATTTTTTCAAAAAATTGTATTCTTGGCAAAACACATAAATGTTTTGAAATATATCTATAGATTTTATTTGCCTGCATATTGTGATAAGACTTTGCAAAATCTTAGAAATTTTAGTAGATTTTGGAGTTAGCTTTAAAATACTCTGATAAGCATATCCTATCCTTAAAAAGTACAATATTTCATGTTGTTCTAGGGCTCCGTTGCTCAAATTTTGCTGTAAATTTTACTAACTACTTAAAGACCAGTACAAAACTGAAAGTAGAGAATTTAATACTCAACGTTCTTATTCTGAAGATTGCATCAAAAGTAAAAGTCAATTTCACATTCTAAACAGTAGCCTACCTCAAACTGACTAAGACAAACAGAACAGTCCAAAATCTAACCCATTTTTCTCTAAGAGTTTGATTTGGAGTCGCTGTAAATGAGAACACTCACTGTAGCAAACATTAAACATCGGAATTATATATATGAATTCTAATGGTCCGGATGTTGAGGTAAGTATCGTAAAAATCTTCGAAATTCGGGAAGGTTTTCGGAGTAAACTTAAAAATAGTCGGGTTAGCATAACCTATTTCTTTAATTATCGGAATTGTTGAATTTTGTTCGATATTCTTTACGTAAATATTCCTACAGTGTTGGCTATTTGTGATAAATTGGCGGACACTCGGGGGAAATTTAAGTAAAATCCGGTTGGGAGTTATAGCTTATACTGCGAATATTGCAGTTAAAAACATTGTCACTTTTTCACTTTTAAAAATTACGCTATCTCAAATCTGTCAAGACAGATAAAACATTTTTGGATTTTTTCAAGAAATTATATTTTTTGCAAAACACATAAATGTTTGGAATTATATTTATAGATTTTATTTGCTTGCATATTGTGGTAAGACTGAGTAAATTCTGGATAGGTTTTCGGAGTTAATTAGAAAATACTCTGATAAGCATACCCTATCCTTAAAAAGTACAATATTTCATGTTGTTCTAGGGCTCCGTTGCTCAAATTTTGCTGTAAATTTTACTTACTACTTAAAGACCAGTACAAAACTGAAAGTAGAGAATTTAATACTCAACGTTCTTATTCTGAAGATTGCATCAAAAGTAAAAGTCAATTTCACATTCTAAACAGTAGCCTACCTCAAACTGACTAAGACAAACAGAACAGTCCAAAATCTAACCCATTTTTCTCTAAGAGTTTGATTTGGAGTCGCTGTAAATGAGAACACTCACTGTAGCAAACATTAAACTTCGGAATTATATATATGAATTCTAATGGTCCGGATGTTGAGGTAAGTATCGTAAAAATCTTCGAAATTCGGGTAGGTTTTCGGAGTAAACTTAAAAATAGTCAGGTTAGCATAACCTATTTCTTTAATTATCGGAATTGTTGAATTTTGTTCGATATTCTTTACGTAAATATTCCTACAGTGTTGGTTATTTGTGATAAATTGGCGGACACTCGGGGGAAATTTAAGTAAAATCCGGTTGGGAGTTATAGCTTATACTGCGAATATTGCAGTTAAAAACATTGTCACTTTTTCACTTTTAAAAATTATGCTATCTCAAATCTGTCAAGACAGATAAAACATTTTTGAATTTTTTCAAGAAATTATATTTTTTGCAAAACACATAAATGTTTGGAATTATATTTATAGATTTTATTTGCCTGCATATTGTGATAAGACTTTTCAGAAATTATGGTAGGTTTACGGAGTTGGCTTGAAAATACTCTGGTAAGCATACCCTATCCTTAAAAAGTACAATATTTCATATTGTTCTAGGGCTCTGTTACTTTAATATCGCTACCAATTTAACTAACTACTTGAAAACCAGTAGAAAAATGAAAGAAATGCATTCTTATTCTGAAGATTGCATCAAAAGAAAAATTCACTTTTACATTTTAAAGTGTATTAAGTGGTATCTGCCCTGGGTGATGGTAAAATAATTTACCACTTCTTTGTTTCTTTTTAGTTGTCTCTTACGACATGCTGAAACTTTTTTGTATTGCCACTTCTTGGAATGAATCATCCTGACCAAGGCCCTTTTACTAGCAGCTACTTAGAGGTGGACAGGGTGAGAATTTCTGGAAAAATATGATCTTTTCCTGTTCGGCTTGGCCTACCCCGGGTTGAGTGGTGGACATAGATTAACGAGCCTGAATCAGAACCGAGATATTCCACCTGCGATGACCACATGTACTAACATCATACTTATAGGGTATCAAATCAAAATTGAATATGTAAAAGAACCAAACTGTTCGGTTACTTGCAGAGAAAATAACACTAGATCTTTTACATATGGTGAAATAAAACTGTCTTTGGTCTCGATGAATGTTTCGAAGATTTCAAGAATTTCTGCAGCTTTGTCCTGGAAAAGAGGAAAGGGTAATATTAGTTCGAAATTTACACAAAAATAGAATAAAAAAAAGTAAAAGTATTTTGAAATAGCTAAATTTGAATTGAGAGGTCGTCAGCTTGCGGTGAGAGCTTTTTTTATTATTGCAAATCGCCTTAGGAAAAGGTCAGTTGCAGGAGCTCAAAAGATCAACGTATCGTTCAGTAGAATTGAATGAAAAACAAGATTTACAAATCAAGTATATAGTTTTTTGCCATCAGTGGTAGTTCAAAATTAAATTCTGAGAAATACGTATTGAAATGGTCTGAATCAGTTTTCAGGAATTAAATCGAGTCACAAACTATCCATAGTTGAGACCGGATTGAAAGAATGCCAGCTACTCTGCTACTCAGTGACCCGTATAACATGGTTGTCATCAGAAGAAAATTTAGTAAATGAGCAGTATTTAATGATATTTCTATGACTACAAGATTTAAATGTCTCTTTTTGAGTGTTTGGTAGTGCTTATCAAAGTATCACAGTAGCAAAATGTATAAAATATAATATATTTCAGAAAAAGGTAAGATACGAGTGACCCATGTATACTGGATCTCAGAACTGAGTATCAGAATCATCTGAATCTGGCATGCCAGGAATCAACCTAAATCATGATCTAAATCTGACTAATACCAGAAGCCCAGCTACTCCGACAATACTCGGACGCCCGAAGAAAATCCTTCCATCTGAAGAAAATTTACCAAGATTTAACGATATTTTTGTGGCTAGAAAATTTAAAGATTTTTTAGTGTTTGGTTGTAAACAAATTGTAAAGAATTCATGTTTCATAGCAGTATTGACGAATCAGAAGCTTTTCCTGCAGTTGGGTTGCTACCAGACACTCAAAAAAGGTAATTTTATCTTATAGAAGTACTTGTATCATGAAATATTTCTATTTATTAAATGTTCTTCTGATGGAATCCATTTTCTTTGGGTGTCTGAGTAGCTGACATTTGGCCACTCTAAAGAATGATTTGAACATTTCAGATACTCAAAGAAAATAAAGATTTTTCCATCCTGACTAATACATACCTCGTCTGTTTCAAGCAGTATCTAGTTTAGTTTACAAGAGAGACAAAGAGTATCTAGTATAGTTTATGAAGGATCAATAATAAAATGAGAAAAGATGTCGAGTTGAACATGCTTGTGCGAGTAAACGAGCGATCATTGATATTCAATAAAAAAAACGTAGCCCCCATAATGTTATAAAAATATAGGATGGGGATATCATTTTATCCTGTGGGTGAGAAAAGCCGAGAATACAGCTTAATCAAGTGGCAAACTACGACCCCCCATACAGATACCAATTCCGGATCGGGGTGAAGGTTTTTGTATTATGCTCATTTTTCTTGCTCATGGACCTGTTTGGTGGAGGAATCTGTAAGCAGCGCTTATGTGAACCACCGTGCACCAATGAGGTGTCCAGCAGACCTCTCGTATATAATCATCATCCCCCACGGGATTCGAACCTGCGTCATGACGATTAGAGGTGCATAGCTCGAAGTGTACAATATATATAGCCAAGAGAAAGTCATCAGCTTAGATTAGACTGATGGGGCGTCGTCCATCTGTGTTAATAATTTCATAATATTGAAATTTGATAACATTAGCAAGAGCCAACAAGTCATGCGTACCACATATTCATCTCCTAAAGTATAAGTATACATAAGTATCGAAGGCGTTTGATATTTTCTGTTTTTATCTTCTGTCAAGAGCGCTGAAAGGTATATTATGAAATATTTCCAATTTGATAAAAATTCTTTTGATAAAATCCATTTTCTGCGGGTGTCTGGGTGGCAAAGTAGCTGACATTCTGCCAGCCTGTGACGATAAGAGATGCGCAGCTCGAAGCGTATTCCAAACGCTTCACAGATTGAGCTAACCGGACACCCCTTGATTGATTTTCCTCTATTTTCTCTTTTTGTGCCCTTTCTCTCTGTTTACACTGATTTTGCTCTGTTTTAATAATAGAACCGTTGTCTCTATTGGAAAATATTCTAATAGGCCTCCATTAGCTGCCAGTAGCAATTGAATACCGAATAATATCAGTGAACTCGAAAACCAGTCTACGTAGTATAAACCAGCATACTGAACGCAACGTTACCGTTGCCACAGGTAGACCAGATATCCCATCAACATAATCCCCTCAGTTTAGATTTTGAGTAGGTTTAGTCAGTAATACAAATTTAGTGCGCGACATGCTTAAAAAATCAAAACCTCAATAATACTGCTTTATTATTATCATCACTTTAAAAGGGAGATGACATTGCTTTGAATGTACGAGATAAATCTGGCAACGAACTATACTGCACGCTTGAATGACTTTCCCGCCAGAATATTTTAATGTTGAATAATTTTCATAATATTGAACGTCAAAACCTACTAGAGTGGTTTCGTTCGTAATTTCGTGCAACATTGTTGAAATTTGTTTTTTGTTTTATCCCTGAAATGCTTGTTTGAAACGCATAGAACATTCCAAGCAAGATGCATAAGTGCTCAAGGTTATCAAAATAAAGCAAAATTCTTCATAGCCAAATTATTTAACGAAGCTTATCCATGGGCCGGTATTGATGTAGAAGGGCACATGGAGGGGTGGCAGTACAGTGGAATTTCAGTAATGCAACAAAAATTTGTGCTGTTTCATATAATGAAATTTATCAATATTGTTCATCAGAATGGGAGCCACCAACTCCTTTTCAGGAAAAAAAAAGAAAGAGAAATCTATTGCTGTCGAAACTTAATATAAAAAGGCGAGACAGCGTGGTCTGTTACAAAAGCATCAGGATAAAAATAAAGAAAAGGAAATATTTCTGATATGAAGTTCCAACATGTCCATTGTTTTTTACGGAGTAAAAAAGAGGCCAAAAAGGTGCCAATGAAGTTGAATCCGCACTTCTGTTATATTTTATGCACTTGTACAAAAAAAGTGTAAAATCTGTTTACCTATTCTGTAATAGATGTCCCGGCCAGAATTGGAAACGAATGGTATTTGTTATGCTCTCACTGACTTTTTCATTTTTCAACTTCACTCAAATAATTCTAAGTTTTTTGTTCGATATAGCCAAAATGATAATGATTGTGCCCATTCTCTGACAGAAAAAAAAAGAAGAGCGACTGCATACCTACACAACTGAACAATGGTATTCTGTAATTATAAATACTTTAACAAGGGCAAACAAAATTAGAAACATTACAACGACACGAATTTTTTGTTTTAAGCTGGGAGAGAAACTCGCAATGTTTGAAGATGTCTTTAAATCAAACATAAAATTTGACCAGAACAAGATAAAATGGTCATAAATTTTGCAGATAAATTTTTTTTTCTAAATCTCGAAAAGCGATAATCATCTAAAGCACAATGGGCCAAAGTCCCATTTAGCATCAGCGTAGGCCTATGTCCGACGTTAACCATATAAACCGCTTAGAACAGGAAAGATGTGTACTTTTTGGGAGGAAAAAAGAAATAAAATTGATTTTACGAAAGCCTAAGCCTTAGTGTTTTAACATGTCTTAATCTTAAATTCCTTCCTCGAAAGCAATCTAAAAAATATGAAATGATTAGAATTCGACGATTTTTTTTCTTCTCAAAACTACAAATTGTGACTTAGACCAATACTGTTCTCACCCGCGGTATTGCAATCAAAATTGGAAAAATAAGGACACACTTGAAAAAGTGTAAAATTAATCACAGTTCTACTGATTGGAAATATCAGGTGCAAGTGTCAACTGTGATTTATATATTTGTATGAGCTTTTTAATAAAAAAAGGTATTCAGACATTTAGGTACCACCTGATTGTGATAAACTGCCCCTAATGATCCAAATTTAGACGAAATAAAACGAAAAACTTATATTAATGTTTGATTTTCAATTCATTTGCTAAACACAAGTCACAAACATGTTCACGGCATGAGGATTCAAAGTTTTATTCTTTTTTATTTGTGAGATCTCGGGTTCGAGTCCGACTCGTCAATCCATGTCCATATTATATATTGATCCCTATTAAAAAATTCGTAACTCCCATAAATCTAGAAAGGACAACATTTCAAAACAGATGTCAGATGAAAGCGCGAAAAATGTTACAAATGACAAGTTTTTTTGGAAATTTAGGGTAATATTGAAAAATTCGTAACTCCTACAAATCTAGAAAAGGCAACATTTCAAAACGATATGGTGATAGAAAAATATATTATATATGTACTCATTGACTTAGAACAACGGCGGAACGTTATAAAGTTTTCAAATATAAGGATATATTTTTTCAATATGAGTCAATATATAATATGATCTCGCCGTGTATTTACAAAATAAATGTCATTTTAAACATTTTCGCGCTTTTATCTGGTACCTTTAAAATGTACTACTGGTGTTCTAATTCGGTGAGTTCATGCAAATTGTAATTCGCCATAGTTTTGAAACGTTGCCTTATTAGATTAATACAATTTTTAATCAGATTAATACAATATGACCCCAATTTTTCAAAAAAGTTTTGACGATATTCGCTTATTTATCTGGTAACCCTAAAACGTTCTGCTGTTGTTCTAACTCGGTGAGTACATGTAAAATATATTTCACTTCCACGACATGGTTTTGAAATCTTGCCTTCATTAGACTTGTAGGAGTTGTGATATTTTCAATGACCCCAGTTTTCCATTGCGTTTATTCGTGGATGGGCTGCGCCACAGAGAGGCGTCTCATATGCGACTCACGCCTGGCAAATATTAGCATCGTCTAATGGTAATCGCCTACGCATACGATAGGGTATTTATTACCAAGGATCATCGTTTCGTAACACACATTAATCCACTGTTTGCATTGTAATGTTTACCGAAGCGTTATTTTAGATACAACAAAGGCCGATATCTTCGTCAAGGGTGAGGTAAAGCAGACAAAGGTTCATCGACGGTTCTTTAATATCGCACTTTTAGTTCAATTCTCAGTCATGTAAGGGTGCTTGGAGCTTGTTGACATTCAGAGGCTGAATTATACCAGTACAGCTTCGATATTTAAGGTGAAGGTATAAAGTCGATAATGTATATTGATGAGTTTTTGAATTTCTAGAATCTTGCGCTGCAAAGTGATCGTTATGTAGCGGTGGTGGAAAGTTTCAAGTCATGTTAGTGGAATTGGGAGGGAATTGAAAAAATAGACAAAAAACTGCACAATGCGATGGTAGGCGAGGGAACTTTGTACGAATTATATGAATGTTATTTCCTGAAACGGAAGTGTGACACCATCACATCCCATCGAAACCATCAGGTAAATCCCGATTATGCTTAAAAATAACAACTTTTACAAATATTTCAAAGGTTACGGTCATGTTTGCGCCATAATTTTCTGAAGTACGTAATGCGTATATTAAAATAGTAGCCCATGAATAAGAAAACGATTCGAAATTTGTTCAAAGTTGGAATCACTTATTTACGAAGGCGTTGCATTCATAGATCTGTGCTTTGTATCGGTATATAATGGAATCTTTCTTTTGTAGAAGTGTAGAAGTTGTAGAAATCTAAGTTGCCTATATTTAAGGTTTTATATTAATTGGTTGAAGTCGGAAATGGATCCAACTGCTAGCACAGATGAGAGGGATCATGCTGTTGAAATATTGAGAAAACTCAACGGGTAAGTTTTACCAAAGAGCAACGGCGATGGAACTAACATCCACGTATATGGCAAATAGCTTCAAAATGTAGTACCAGAAACTGCAGTCTAAATGGAGAGCGCTCCAAGAAGGACTGAACCACAGTAATAAAGCGCAACGAGCGATTTCTACCCTGGGCCATAGAAATATATTAACAAGGTTTATGTCCACTCCAAGCACCGTAGTTACGTGAACAAATGTAACGTAGCTTCTGTCAATATTGCAGGTTCCACAATTTCTCGCTTTGGTGGTTTTAGTTTGAGTCGCTGATGAATCGGGCCTAGGAAACTCTGTCGGTCCGTGTCTCGTGTTCGGCAAAATAAAACTTTAATAATATTTTGGAACAGTCAATAGACATTGAAATGCAACATAAACGAGTGTAGTGGCTTTATTTCTTTATTTTTTATTAAGCTAATTAGTACAAAACGTGAACGATTGAATTACAATCAATTGCAAAACAAATTTGCAGGTTTTACGATTTATAATTTTTTTTTCAGAATGAGAGCGACCAAAGAGCATTGTGATTTCACAGTAAAAGTTGGCAATGAAGAGATTCCAGCACACAGGAATGTTCTATCCGCTGGATCAGATTATTTCCAATCAATGTTGTCTCACGAGGTGAGTTATGTGATTAAAATCAGAATCCATACAAATGTGAACAATGGTGGGCGAATATCTGCTTATCACCGAATCATAAAAAATTTCATTGTTATCTCGGATTCGTAAAAATCCATATTTGGGCTCATTCCTAGCATTTACCTGACCTTTCAATTTTGCATTTCTACATTGCAGAATCAACAATTTCCAAATGCTATGTGAATAATTTAATAAGTACTTTTCTTATTCAATTCCACATTCATCTATGATACTGATCAGGATGATACATCTTACATTATTGTGTAATTGCTTCAGCATCCAAAGCATATAATTTTATTTCATGCCTCGTAGATGGGATTTTTCGATTTGCCCTGAAGTATTCATTGGGCGTTGTAGAAGGCCACTCATTACACCCTACTACAGCAGTTTGTTTCTGCATAGACTGTTTTTATTTAAAGTGCAGTTGCTGATTCTATATCTTATGTAGCTTTTTGTAGCATGAGTGGCCATCAGTTATTCCGTTTCAGGTCTGCTACTTCAGACCTTGATAGTAGTCAATAAATATTGACGCTGCTTCTATGTGGCACGGTTTGCTTTGATGCTGAAATTTTGCCCGAATTCTCGCCAGTTTCATTGTAAGTTACTTTCGTTTCAGAATGCTGAAAGTCATTCTGGGATTGTCACAATGAACAATGTCCCAATGGCCTCTGTTAAGGATTGTATCAACTTCATTTACACCGGACAAGTTCCTCCTGTTACTGATCATGAGAATTGTGAACAACTGATGAATGCTGCTCATATTATGCAGCTACAAAGTGAGTTGTTCCATCAATTTAAAAATATTTAGTTTTATGCCAAAGTTAAAAATAACTCATCTCAATTTTAAAACATTAAAATATGTCAGAGATTTTGCGAGAATATAATTTTTTCGATTAGATCTATTTTCTAAAATTATGTTTAGAAGCAATTCAATTACTAAACTTTTATTTTAGCATATTTTGAAAGTTTTGCATCGAATAGTGGTGCAAAATTTGGCTTTATGTCATTTGTACACGTAATAATTTGATAATTATTGGACAATTACAGACAAGTGCACAGTTTTTGTTATAGAAATGGTATTTCCTTTTTTAGAAATGTGCGACAAGATAGCTATGTTTCTTGAGAAAGATCTTAGCCCAGGATCGTTCTATGCAACAAAGCGTGTTGCAAACACATTCAACTGTGCAGGATTAGTTTTAAGTTGCAACAAATTCGCTGTGAAAAATTTTCAATCGATTGTTGTGCAAGCTGATTTTAAACATTCTGACAAGGAATTTATTTCCCACTTGATGGATTCAGATGAAAAGACGGTAATTATTAAAAGTGCAGTGATCACTAGCATATTTAGAAGGCTGACATGCAATCCCATTTTTCAAACATTTTTCACGACGAGGCGCAATTTTTGACTATTTTATAGCGATATAACAATATATCGTTGCTTTTAGCGGAATTTTTCAAATTAATGCTGCCTCTCTTTCGGAGATCGAAATACGCCAATGGCAGTGATAATTTATTAATCAGTTTAATAACTTTCGCTTATCGATAAAAATACATTGCTTTGCAGTAAAAGTATTACAAATATGGACTCAATATCGATAAGGTATTGGTGTCAAGATTGTTCTTAAAATAATACATTCTTTAAAATAAAAATAATATTTTAACGCATGTCTTTCTTTTATAATAAAAAAAGCCATTGAATCCATGAAATGCAACGAAACGGACAGTCAATTTTTTTTTTGTAATAAGATTCCATTTTTAATTTTTATAGGTCACTGAAGATATCAAATGTAAAGCATTGATAATGTGGACGAGTTCTGATACAGATAATCGAACGTCAACATTTGGAGAATTATTCGGGAAGTTGGATTTAAGAAAAATCTCAATGGGATACAAAGCCTACATTGCAACGAAAGAGGTTCGGAAAAGCCGCTATCGTTATTTAATATTTTGAATTAAATGAAATAAAGATATTGTGGTTATTAGGTAAGAGATGCAACTAGAAGTATCTTCACACTCATGCTTGAATATATATATATATATATATATATATATATATATATATATATATATATATATATATATTGTTGTACTCATATATATTTTCACATAATAATATATGGCCGACTAAGTTTATGATAAATCTCTCCAGGCCCTTTTTAGTTGCCGCCAGCATATCTAGACCGGCGAGATATTATGATAAATACACCGATGTCATGTTAGTATTCGAGCTTTATCTGGTTGAAGCAATTTTTGTCAGTATTAGCGCATCGAGCAACTGCAATCTGGTTTTATGCCAATTTTGTTTTATGAAATGTTTAAATTTTTTTGCCGTCTCAATACTGAAAATCACAGTCGGTGCACCTGTCATTATATTCAATATTATATGTCAGGGTCATCGCAACACTCTAATTAGGCTCGCGATTCGTTATTGGAAAAATAAATGCATTTGAGCTCCATCAGCGATTAACTGATTCCTATTATTTCAGCCTCTCGTATTCAATTCAACTTTTTGCTTGAAAGCGCTTCTCTGCATATTCATTGATCAAAATGAAGCAGAAGATGTCTTAGTTGAAGGTTTGTACGATCATTGATAGCCTGTCTATTCATCTAGAGCAGAACAACCAGTATAATGAGTAGTGTTGCTGATTATAACTTCTGTTTACTCAGTGGCAGATTGAAAAATTAATTTTCTTTGGAGGGGGGAGCAATGATTTTTTATGTCCAGATGCGAACGATACTTTTTATCCACAACTACTTGTGCGTCGTGAGAACTTTCTCATTTTCAAAGACGAAACGTAATGAAATACATAGCATTAATTATCAAAGTGTAAATGCGTGCACTTCTATTTTATCCGAAGTTTGGATAAAAGGCAATTGCCTCTCTTAAATGTGCTAGTTTCGCTGTTGGTTCATTCAACTTTTACAAATAATTCTGCAATTATGATATGAAACATTTGCTGTATTATATTTGAGGAAATATTTTTGTTTTTATTTTTCAGATGCTGTGCATATAAAAGGTATGTTTATTTATTTTATGCCACATTTTTTACCATTCAATAATTGTTTTGACATATTTTACATGTTTTGTGAGAGGCGACTAAAAGGAAGCAAAATGACCAGGGCAGATACCTATCACTGCACTTGTATTGTAGGGAGTTAAGTCATCTGTGACATTTTCAACTTATATCGCAGTTGCTGTTACTACATTTTGTAGTAGCTCTCTGTCATGTAAGTCACCGTTGATTGGCTCTTTTGAGAAGTTAGTTTCAGTCTTGCGAATGGATAATTTTTTAATTGAAATTTACTCTGAGCAAGACCGGAATCAGTGCCAAAAATAAACCAACTAACGGCAACTTAACAGCAAAGAGCTACTAAAAGATAAAGTATCAGGAACTGTACTCTAAGCGAAAAACATACCGAATGGAACTGAACCGCTATGGTAAAGTACAGTGTATGGTATCTGCCCTGGGCAATGGTAAAACCATACCACTGCTTTGTTTCCTTTTAAAAACAGAGTAAGGATTCTACTAAAACTAACTATATTCAACACAAATATTACTCTCAAGTAACATGAACTATTGATGACTCCTCACCTCAACACTATGGTGTATTCTATGTGAGGTGCGGTGGCCTAGCGGTTAAACATGTTGGCATCGCAGGTTGACGATCTCGGGTTCGAGCCCCGGCGGGTCCGGCTCGCCTATCCACGCTCATCACTCAACCCAGGGTGTAATAACTTGGGTAGGCTGAGCCGAACAGGGAAAAATGATATATCTAGAGTAACCCTGTCCGTCTATAAGTGGCCACTGTTACAGGGCATCGGATAGAGTCATCCACTCTAAGAAGTGGCTGTACAAAAAAAAATCTACACAATAACACATATCTATATACGATAACAAAGATTAATCCTAATATTCTTTTGACAGCGATTGCCGTCTTTGACAAACTTTCAAAATCAATTCAAGCTTTTGATCCAAACGAGAAAACTTGGTCAAGAATGCAAGTAAGTTTATCTAGGAAAGGGAGTTCAGTACACAAATCTATGGCTGAGGCCGTTTGACAAAAAAAAGCACTCAGCAGGTTTGGGAAAAGGGTTTACATGTCAGCATTATAAAAGGATATTATCAACACAGGCATTTTGAAATGTGTATTAAAAGTGATATTTTCCGCAGTAATCAATATGAATTTCATAAGGTTTATTTAATGGAAATGAATGCGCACAGGATGTGCACAGTTTTCTAATTTCAATACCTCAAAAAACGGATCCATATGTAATATTCAGTGCACAGACGCGCAATTCTAGTGGTTGGCTTGTTGACAACGCAGGTTTTAGATGAATCCCGGTAAGTCCAACTGATCAATTCTTGCCCAATAACCCAGGGTGTGATAACTAACTGCCACGACTTTTCAACAATAGAATATATACGAATGCTGATTATTAATATAAATCCAAATATTTTGATATGGAAGTACAATATTTTCAATGTTGTCACCTATAAGTACGTTAGTGATTTGATATTTACAATTATTTATTTGAACAGAGCATCAGTGATGATTTTATCAGCAGAGAATTTGCTGCTGTAGTACTTGATGGCATCCTTTATGTTCTTGTGAGTAACGGAACCAATTATCAACTGGATTATACTGATACTGATGCTACATGGGTTAGATTACCAGATCGAAGATTGACAAAGGGTAGAGTCGTAACTGTTGCATTTGGAGGTAACATTTCGTTCAATATTTTTCATTAGCATCGGTATTCATGGGAAATATATGATCATTTCATTTGCCACAAAATATATAAATTAAAAAATAATTTGCTTATTCATATCAATATTATATAAAATCACACCCCTGGTTTCTTTTCATTTGATAATAGGGGAAGGTAAAGTACGGTTAAACAAGGGGCAAAGTGAAAAGAGGCACGTGGTGGTACCATCCTTGTAAGAACAGCTGTCATTCTTTCGGCATTTTTCTGTCCATTTTGTTTGTCTCCCCGTGTCGCCTTCATATCTCACTGTAAGATATTTTTCCGTTTTATGTGCCTCATCTTTCCTTGAGCTTTTTTTATTATTGTTATTTATTTCACACAATTTTATGATACACACTTAGGCGCCATTCGACGTTTTCCCTGGCCCCAACACATTGCTTCCAAGCAAAATTGTCACACAACTCCACATTTATTTGCGATTCGTGGAGATTCCTCAAAGTCAGTGACCATGTGCTACCATTGCTCAATCCTGGCATTTCAAGGAAGCATTGCATTTTATATTTCCTAATGTTTTCTCAACACTGCATGATATTACACATTTCATTTATAATCGATTGCATTTATATTACCAGGTTTAATCTATGCATTCGATGATTCTGGCAAAACCAGTAAAACAGTTGAGAAGTTCAATCCATCTGATGAAACTTGGTCTCGCGCCACAGATAAACCTGTAGACGGATTTTTTACATCAGTTGTGGCAACAAAAGGTTGGTTAAGAATATGAGGAAATATTTAGGGAGGGATTGTTTTGTGATTAACACAAAATCGTAAAATAAAATTCCATGATTTTTACGATGATAAATCTGAAAATGAAATAATGGGACTTGATGATACAGTGCGATATACAATTATGAATGAATTATTTAACAAATGTGACGTCTTGATTTCCTAACTGTACGTAATGTGTTCACTGGTATCGGATCGAGGGAGGGGCATGTTCCTAAAAAGTGACAATGAGATTTTGGATTTTTACACAAAATATTTTGAAATTCGGCTCAGGCCCTCGGTCACATATATTACATATAAACATCCTCATCCTGATTGGGTTCGCACCAAAAATCTTACTGATATGATTCTATAAATGCAACAGTTTATCAGTTCACTCTTAGCAAGATTGGAAGCTGAATGTGTTCAAGATGTCTCAACTTGCTATCACATATATGACAAAGTTCAGTGAAGCTCATAGTTTGTGAACCCGGAATCTAAGCGTGATTTGATTTATTCTACACAGTAGCAATGAGAATTTTTTTTTCATTTTCCAGATTTCATCTACTGCATTGGAGGACTCAATAGAACATACTGCTCAGATGCGAGAAAATACAATCCATCAGATTCAACATGGACCACGCTTCCTTCAATGTCGACTGCAAAGTTTGGTTCAGCTGCAGTTGAACTTGACGGGAAGATTTATGTCATGGGTGAGAATTCAGTTTTTTTTATAAATATATGGTAATAGAATAGCATAGTTCGTTTCGAAATCACTGTCATGAACAAAGAACAAACATATGCAACAAAAAACAAACTATACAGAAAATCAGAACGAAGGCAAAATCCTAAATGGAATTTTGAAACCCCAACAAAAGTGCTAGTGCGCCTAAGCTCCTTACCCTGAAAGTATCACGAATATACAATGGTACAAACAACGCATATTTATTTTTCATGTTCACTATACCCAAGGCTGACAGCGTCCGAGCAAACCACTTAATGACAAAGAGCTACTACAAAATCTAGTACCAGCAACTTCACTCTAAGCGGAAAACATCCCAAACAGAGTGGAAAGGCTTAAGAAATTACAGTGAGTTGATATCTGCCCTGGGCAATGGTATAACTATGTACCACTACTGTTCATTACCACAACATATCTCCATCACCATTGTATAATTTGCTGATTGATTGAATAGTTAGAAAGCTTTATCTTAAATTTCCAGGTGGGCGTAATAACAATTCCTTGAATATTGTGGAATGTTTTGATACAGTTGCTGGAACATGGACCACTGTTGCCAGATTAAATAATGCTAGATACGGTTTCAAAGCCTGTGTTGTTGAAGGAAAGATATTTGTTGTCGGAGGGTAAGTTGATGTCGAATTGTGTCTCGTTTTGAGGTAATCCTAGTCACACTTTACTGATGGAAATTAAAACCCTCAATGAAATCCTAAATCTTTAAACCAGAATCGAGTAAGAATATAGTCCGAAGGAGTTTTTCACTGTCAAAATGATATTGCTGAACGCTGATGTCAGTACGAATCCAATGATACCCGGTTATATAAATGTGATTATTAGAATTTAATTCAATTTCAAAAACCTATTATTTTAGTTATCACAACTACAACTCCAAAGATACAATAGAAGAACTGGATCCGGCTGAAAACATCTGGAGAGTTACTGAAACAATGAGTGGGAAAGATATCCAGCGTTTGGCTTCCCTTGCCCTGAATCTGCCCATGTAATGTGACACCTGATTCAGAGACATTCTCTAATTATCGTATGCCAAGATCAATGAATTATTGATCATTGTAATTTGCCTCGTTCTGCACCATTAATTTCGATTCATTTTTTCATTGAAATTCTCTCTGCGCATAGCCGGAAGCAGTGCCTAAAAAGAATCAAATCAACAGCAAAGAGCTACTAATATATAGTAACACCGGCAACCACACTCTTGCTTTATTATCAAATTTATCGAAATTATTTTTTCAATAAGAGTTGTGGAAACTCAATAAAGAAACTGTAGAAGGTTTCCGATTTATTTTTATAACCATCTATGTATTTAGCGAATATAATCAATTCTTATGCTTGAACAAAAATGGTTCTCTTCGTCCAGCTTATTACCTGTTTGAAAATACACAATTAGACACAGCACATGTTTTCACGTTTTTTTGGTCTTGAAGCATGTTGGGATGATTCAACACGAACTAATATATTATCTGAAATACAATCTATAATTCAAATTAGGCTATATTAATGAAGAATAGTTTTATGTTTAACATATTGCAGAAATCCTAAGTATCTATTTGGCTATTAGATTTAAAGCAGTATTCCAGTTTGGCGAAGAAGTGTAAATGTAAAATTAGCATATTTCTAAAACTTGATGCCTGTCTTACAACCCCAGTTTTGGTTCCTTGTTTCAGTGTTGTTCTGTGACCACTGTGAATCTAGCAGAAAGTCAGCAGAATATGACAGAAAAAAATTGTGATTTTCCTACACGCGTAAAAGTGTTTCCATGTTTTTTTTGGTTTATGTTAACTCCAAATATACAAGGCACACAGTAGGGTTGATCAACTTATTATATTAGGATCTGCTGAAATTGCATCATTGCTAACTATTACAATGGGATGTAAATAAGGAAATATTCAACTTCGAATATGGGTAAAATTGACAATTTCGCTCTATTCGGAGGCAAAAGGAGATTTCAAAGTCGAATTTTAAGAATATTCTCTTTTGCCGACAACTTTTGAAAGGAGATAAATGTAAAATTTGCATATTTCTAAAACTTTAAACTTGTCTTACAACCACAGTTCCGGTTCCTCATTTCCGTGTCCACTGTGAATATAGCAGAAAGTCAGCAGAATATGACAGAAAAAAATTGTGATTTTTCTACACGCGTAAAAGTGTTCCCAAGTTCTTTTTGGATTATGTTCCAAATATACAAGGCACACAGTGGGATTGATCAACTTATTATATTAGGATCTGCTGAAATTGCATCATTGCTAAATATTACAATGGGATGTAAATAAGGAAATATTCAACTTCGAATATGGGTAAAATTGGCAATTTCGCTCAATTCGGAGGGAAAAGGAGATTTCAAAGTCGAATTTTAGGAATATTCTCTTTTGCCGACAACTTTTGAAAGGAGGTAAATGTAAAATTTGCATATTTCTAAAACTTTAAACTTGTCTTACAACCACAGTTCCAGTTCCTCACTTCCGTGTCCTCTGTGAATATAGCAGAAAGTCAGCAGAATATGACAGAAAAAATTGTGATTTTCCTACACGTGTAAAAGTGTTCCCATGTTCTTTTTGGATTATGTTCCAAATATACAAGGCACACTATGGGATTGATCAACTTATTATATTAGTATCTGCTGAAATTGCATCATTGCTAAATATTACAATGGGATGTAAATAAGAAAATATTCAACTTCGAATAATGGTAAAATTGGCAATTTCGCTCAATTCAGAGGGAAAAAGGGATTTCAAAGTCGAATTTTAGAAATATTATCTTTTGCCGAAAACTTTTGAAAATAGGTTCGTATAAAGCATATTATTATATATCACACCTGTAAATATTAGCTCCAGCAGAATGAAAATAAAGAAAATATTCGACTTCGAATATAGGTGAAATAGGCGATTTCGCTCAATTCGGAGGGTAAAGGAGAGTTCAAAGTCGAATTTTACAAATATTTTCTTTTGCCGACAATTTTTGAAAAGGGATTCGTATAAAACTTATTATTATATATCACACCTGTAAATATTGGCAACAGCAGAATGAAAATAAAGGAAATATTTAATTTTGAATATGGGTGAAATTTTCGATTTAGCTCAATTCGGAGGGCAAAGGAGATTTCAAAGTCGAATTTTACGAATATTCTATTTTGCCGACAACTTTTGAAAACAGGTTCGTATAAAAAATTTTAACATACATCACATCTCTAAATATTAGCACCAGCAGAATGAAAATAAAGGAAATATTCAACTTCGAATATAGGTGAAATTGGCGATTTCGCTCAATTAGGAGGGTGAAGAAGATTCAAAAGTCGAATTTTAAAAATATTTTCCTTTGCCGACAACTTTTGAAAAGAGGTTCGTATAAAACTTATTATTATATATCACACCTGTGAATATTGGCAACAGCAGAATGAAAATAAAGGAAATATTTAATTTCGAATATGGGTGAAATTTTCGATTTAGCTCAATTCGGAGACCAAAGGAGATTTCAAAGTCGAATTTTACGAATATTCTATTTTGCCGACAACTTTTGAGGATAGTTTTGTATGAAACTTAATACTATACATCAAATCTATAAGTATTGGCACCAGCAGAACGAAAATAAAGGAAATATTCAACTTCGAATATGGGTGAAAAAGGCGATTTAGCCCAATTCGGAGGTTAGAGGAGATTTTATAGTCGAGTAAACTTAAAAACAGTTGGGTTAGCTTAACCTATTTCTTTAAAAATCGAAAGTGTTGAATTTTGTTGTATTTCCTTTACGTAAATATTCCTAGATTGTTGGCTATTTGTTATAAATTGGCGAACACCCAGAAAAATTTAATGAAAATCCGGTTGGGAGTTATAGCTTATACTGTGAATACTGCAGTCAGTTAAAAACATTGTCATTTTTACACTCTTGAAAAATACGCCATCTCAAATCTGTTAGGACAAATTAAACATTCTTGGATATTTTCAAAAAATTGTATTTTTGGCAAAACGTTTTAATTTAATTTAAATGTTTTAAATTAAATATCTAGATTTTATTTGCTTGCATATTGTGGTAAGACTGAGTAAATTCTGGATAGGTTTTCGGAGTTAATTAGAAAATACTCTGATAAGCGTATCCTATCCTTAAAAGTACAATATTTTATATTGTTCTAGGGCTCCTTTGCTTGAATTTTGTTTGTTTTGAATTGAATTGTAGCAAGATTATTGAAATTCCTGAAAATTTTGGTAGGTGTTTGACGTTACCTCGCAAATAGTCTTATCAGCGTATCCTATTGGGATAAAAATTAAAAATTTCGATTATTTCGTTTTTTGTATCTTAAAATTCGATAGACCGACCGTTCTGGGAAGTAACTATTTTGTCTGCTTCACGCTAGTACATTGAAGACAAAATAGTTCAATATTTAAACTTTTAGATTCGAAGATGAGTAGTTTTTATTTAAAAATATACAATAGTATTGCCTACTTTGAATCACGAACAAACACACTATCTCAAATCCATCACAAACAAACAGAACGATAGTAAATTTTACCACAAAGATATGACATTTTCCTGTTCGGCTTAGCCTACCCAAGTTATTACGCATTAGGTTGAGTGGAGGGAATGAACAAGCGAGCCGGACTCGCTGGGGCTCGAACCCGAGATCATCAACCTAGGATGCCACCGGGCCAGTCGTTCACTCAAGTTTCTTTTTAGTGCTGATTCGCAATTGTACATTGAACAAAACTAGATTAATACTTAAGCATGTTGTTTTAAAGATATGAAGTTGAAAATAATCGTCACTTTTGAAACGTTATAAAATACACCATCTCAAATTCACTACGACAAACAGAACGATCTTAAATGTTTTTCATTTTTTCTTTTTCTAAGAGTTCTTGGAATCAGCAGCACAAGCTAGAAGTCGTCTTCTTGCCTTCGGTTGCACGTTGCCAGTCGGGGATATTAATGGGACGCAGTTAGTGATACCGAGTATTATTTCTTCTGATAATAAATCCTCTTGCAAACAAGCTTGTTTCTATGTATCCCTATAATGTAAAAAGCAATCTCCCTACTCATATGGTTTATATTTCAATATTTGATCAAACTAGGATGGAAAACTTACCATGGCAATGAGAACAGCGGCAGCTTCTGTTGGGGCAACACAGGTAAATGCTTGAGAATTTAATTTTTTGTTTTTGTTTCAAGCATGTGGGATACCTTGACCGACTGACTACTTTTCTGTTACCGTTAAAATCCTTTCAGGAATTCGGTTCGGTAAGCTCAATCGGTAAAGCTTAGGGAATGCGGTTCGGGCTACGCAACTCTGATTATCATGAAGCAAATTTAAATCCCGCGAAGGACGATTCTGTGATTATTCTGTAAATACGTCTCTGTGTTTTCTGTAATCTTGTTTTCTATTGTAAATATGTGTATTTTTCTGTTTTCTTTTTTTTGGTATTTTATTTTGTAATTAGAGTAATTCGCTATTGATAGAGAATACACGTCGCACATTCGTGTTTTAGACCAGCAAGGTTTTGTACGTAAAACCTGTCACACTATAACTCAATTTAATTTAGCCATATATATATATATATATATATATATAATACTGTTTTTCTTGAGACGAATAAGCATACATACACGCATGATGAATTTGTGCAAGAAGTCTGCTGGTCCGCCGACCAGGTTCGTGAGCAAGAAAAATGAGAAATATGCAAGTGCAAAAATTCCTCCTCGATTCGGAACTAGTGTCATCACGAGAGGTCGTCCCAATCGGAAAAAGTTTCTCAAACCATCTTTCGTTTAGTATGTGCCACAGATGGATGACGTCGGGGAGACGCGGTCCATCTGTGGCGGATACTTAAGAAAATGAAATTTCTGATGGTCGTGGTTCGCCGTATTCTTAGAATGTATTCTCGGCTTTCCTCTCCTACAAGATGAAAATAAAATTCTATCCTATCCCACGCAGGTCAATGTACATACGGCACGAGGTCCACACCTTTGGATGACCACAATATGGCCGAAGCCGGCCACACGTGAACCGATGAATTGAGCTGCGCTTCAGATAACAAAACGGAAACGACAACACACGTCTGCATTTAGAAAAACGCAACCTACGCAATCGCGTATTGCGGTCATTATGAATAAAACAGAGTCGGTGTCTGTTGTTTTATATAGACATACCTGTGTTTGAAGCACGTCGTGCTATCGAAGAAGCCTTTAACGAATATAATGTAGTGAAAAATATAGATTTGACATTATAAAAAACGATCTTCAGATATATTTGGTGTCAGACGCTAACACACATTTATTTATATTTCAACAAAACAAGGCCAGGGAATTATACATTCGTAAGGGGCTCAGAGTCTCATTGCCTCTCTTCTTTACCTACATCAGGCTATGTACTCCAAACTTGTTCATAAGGGAAATTATGCCAAAAATCACTATTGGATCAGTTTGTTAAATCGGATTTCGGAATTAGGGATTCTGATTTGTTTACTCGTGTTTCTGTTTAGCTTGATGAGCAATCAATGCTTTGATAAAATGAAAATTGTCATTGGGAAAAACTTTTACGAACCACGGATAGAGTGAATATTTGAATGAATCGAGCATGTACCCATATCGATTCAAATATTGAATAATCTAGTGGCCCTCTATACAGTATAGCAGTATAGACATGGCCCCGAATGATGATAGTCTATGGGCTGAAGGGGGCGTCGTGCACCCCCCTCCCTCATAACCTATCGACTTGGATATCATCAGATTCGTATACAGCAAAATCCCTCATTCGTACCTGTTGAAAACATCGTTTTACTGAATGCGTGTTTTGGCCGATTGAGCTACCTGAACATTAGATATCTACGTTATTTTTTTTTTACAGATATACTTAGGAATTAGCGTGAAAACAATACCATTTATTAGTCGTAATATAGTTCAAAAATATCTCAACTACTCAGAGCTGATTCCAGCGGTGCGACGAGCCATGGTAGAATATTCTTCTAACCCAGAAGCTCATCCGTTACGCTGCAAAGTACGTGTAGGTGACAGCAATGCAACTCATGTTGTGATGCCGAGTTATAGTCCTACCGACCAGTTCCTTGTGACCAAGCTTGCTTCCAAGTACACCAACAATGCCAAGCGACACCTCCCATCTATTTCTGTTTATATTTCCTTGTTCGATCCGAACAGGTGCTTTATCATGCCTGATGGACGGAGAAATCATCACTGCAATGAGAACAGCGACAGCTTCTGTTGTGGCAACGCAGGTAAATGCTTTTGCGATAAATTGATTCGCACTTGTTAGGTTCATATCTATGTTTTTTTAAATGAAATCCACCGATTCAGACTTGTTTTTGGGTGAGGTGAACTGCATTACCGATTTAACATTCATAATGTTTGATATTATTATGCTGTCAACTGACATTCGCGAGGGTAAAAAATACATCAAGGAACATGGGTCGACTCCCAATACACGACTTAGATTGTTGTATTTTTGTAAACTATGTGTATCGTTATCATTGACATATAAATGAGTAATAACTTAATTGTTATCAAGTGTCTGGGCCTGAGATGGGTGAAAGCAACAAACCTTCATTCATTTCTGGCTCATGTATGAGTTACTTTGAACTGCCAATTTAACATTTACAGTATTTGATAATACTATGCTGCCAACCTTTGTGTTTTTTATTGAGAAATAAAATGTCAAAAAAAAATTTGAAACTCAACAGTTGACTCTAAGCTAAACCAGGAGCGGCACTTGGAAGTTATTGAACTATTGACCGATTTCTGCTTGTCTTGTGGTTATTGCGCTGGTACGGTACCAGTACTGTAACCTACTTTGTTCAGTGTTGATTGTAATTGTGTAATTCGGCTATGCAGTAAGTGGTTAGTTCTATCGCCAATCTGGTAAAGCATTACGGATAAGCTCCCAACTGCGCAGCGAGTGTGTGGAAACCATGGCAATCCCCCACGCGACAGTTCATTCTGCTATTTCTCGATGCACAACGAGACCTAAAAATATGCCTCGAATTCTTTCGCTGTATTCCTGTCACTTATTTTCGTGATGTCAGAAGCCCACATGTCACGAGTAGGCACTATGCACTTCGCTTTATTCAATAACCAACAGCTTGGATGTTGCCAGATTTCAAGTAGTGAATAGGTCTTCTTTTGAAGGGAAATTATTTTAACTGTTGGATTGATTGCTGTGTTTTGGTTTGCTGAAGATACTGTAGTTTGGGAGTCATATATCATATGGGTGTACAGAAAAATCAGAAATATGATATTCCAAAAACCTGCACCCCGATTCAGTAGTCGTATCTGCACAAGGCGTCGTGGTTTGGCATATCATTATTGTAAGCCGTATTCCCGGCTTTCCACTCCCGCAGGATAAAAATGATGTTCTATCCCCATCATGTTCCCTCTTCATGGGCATGGTTGGTGGGGAAGCCCTAAGGATGTTGTTGAAAACTGCCTCTTTTTAAAGACTAATCCTGAAATAGGTTTCCAATCCCATTCAGCATTAGGGGTGATTACTGATTAGCGAGAGGCTTGCTGGACGCCTGGCCCGCATGCGGTGATTTCACGCACAGCGCGAGCTGAAAACCGTGCAACTATTCTGTATTACTGCATCACAGCATATGATTGATTTATGGTCTCAATTGCGGTACCGGTACTGTATTACAAAAAAAAATCTGACTTTGGCCTAACTTAGAAGTAACGTAAATAAACGTAACGTAAAATTATACTAATATGCTGTTTCTTTACATTTTTTTTTTCCAGTATTTTTGAAATAATAAATTTAGTCAAGATAAATTGAAAACCTATGTGTGCGAAATCTCTTGAAACACAGTTAAACTCTGTATGATTTAGAAAATAGTTTGATGACAAGGGCTCTGGAGACTGAAGGTTTAGAAAAAACTTTATAGCCTAAGTTGGTTACTTAAAATTTTCTCTTACTGATGTGGAGCAACATTACGGGGGTCTAGTGAAATTCAGTACCGTACCATATTCCTGAATGTCATCAAAATAAAAACTGGCAGAATATTCTCATCCTAACTAGGGGGGGCCAATGCTGCAAGTATCAGGCATTGTCTCCCGGTTTAGGATGAGTCCTTTCCAACATGGAAAATTTTTATGATAATCGGATATACAGTACCGTATATGGTACGGTACCGTACTAAACTTCATGAGACCCCATTACGGTATAGCATGATTTTCTGTGTTGTAGCCTAATTGTAATTTGTATCTAACAGTTTTAGAGGTGTTCCGATTAGGTCTTTCGGGCATTCTTGGTGTCTGTGTTGAATAAGAACACCAATGTGCTTGAATGCTATGTTGTAAATGAGAGTGTTAAAATATTTTCTTGAAAAGTGTCATCATTTGCAAGTGCAAAGATTATTATAGTTTATTGCAGTAAAGTACAGCGAGTGGTGTTGCCATGGGCAATGATAATATCATCTACCACATCTCCTACTATTATAAATAGTGATCTATTTATATAATCCGGACATTATTATCCTATTCCAATATTTGCCGCGCTTGTAGCAACAATATAATTGCTTGCTCATGTTTTAAAGAATATATATCAGTTGTAGAATTTAGAATGGAAACTATACCTTTTGTTACTCGTAACCTAGTCCAAAAGTATCTCAAATACTCGGAATTAATACCAGCAGTTCGACGGGCTTTGGAGGAATATTCATCCAATCGAGAATCTCAGCCGCTGCGGTGCGCATTTCCCGTTGGAGATACCAATGGGACCTATTTAGTAATGCCGAGTTACAGTTCCTCTGATGATACCCTTGCAACAAAGTTTGTTTCTATGTATCCTGATAATGTGAAAAGCAATCTTCCTAGTCATATGGTTTATATTTCTTTATTTGATCCAAATACTGGTGCTTTATCGTGTCTGATGGATGGAGAACTTATCACGGCAATGAGAACAGCGGCAGCTTCTGTCGTGGCAACACAGGTAAATGCGTGATCTTGAAAAATTCAACTTTTTGATTTGTTCCAAGCATGAGGGAAAACTTTACAGACAGACAGTCTGACTATTTTCTTGTTGCCATCTTGATTTCGGTCACCTTCACAGGAATTAGTATATTTGAGTCTGGAATATTGAACACTTTAACTGAATTCTGAGATTGAGCTATGATACATGACTTTTGGGTTAAGTTCGAAACTTTCAATCAATAATTCGAAATTAGCAGAACTGAACATTTACAGTTGACCATGCTACGAAATATTTATTTGTTTTATGAACATTAGATTAAAACATTTGACTCTGAAATCAAAAGACATTGGTCTTTGATCTAGAGCTGGGCGGCATATCGGTAGATCGTTAAATACCGGTATTGAATTTTCCAAAATATCGTATCGGGTTAGTCTTCGCAATGTCGGTTAACCGTGACACCGATATGTGGCGAAATATTGCCTAAAATGGTTACAAGTTGATGCATTATCGGGTCAAGTAACGACAAAAAACGCCATGAAAAAATTTCATGATACAACAACCCGCCAGTATTTAGAGATATCCAACTGATTTTTTTTAGGCTGTGCAACACGACATAATAGCATGTTTTTGGTAGCAGAATATAGCTTATCTTACCTGTAATATCGGCATTTTGGCGGTGGTATGCCGGCACAAAATATACCTGATGCCGCCCAGGTCTACTTTATTCATTTAACTCAAAAATACTACTGTCTTACACTTGGAAATGAAACATTGCCATCTTTCTGCAGAATTCAATATTCCTGTTCCTTTTATTTTAGTTTTCTTCTAATGTGGGCAATTTTCTTCGTAGGTCTAAAAAAGTAGTATCTCCATGATTCTCGACGGGAACCGTTATAACCCAAATTTATGGAATGGATAGGTCATTTGTTATGTTCTTGAGATATTTCTGACGTTTATTAGTCAACGAATGCAAATTGTGGAAACACATTGTCATTGCAAACTTGGGAAATTATATGAGGCACAGAGGTTTCTTTTGTATTAAATATGGGGCAGGGAGGTAGCTTTTGCAAACAGTGCACTGACCACTGCATTTAATACTAAACAAATGAGAAGATACACATGGAATCCAACACGTTTGTCTGCGTCCTTATTTGAAATAGTGGGAGAATAAGGGAACAAAAAATGATGGTTTTATACAGGCATTTGGGGACAGTTTACCTATTGTATTTAATTAGTCAAAAGCGCCTTGATACTCAGTGTACTCTGTGCCCAATTCTGACAGACATCCTCGGCCTCAGCCGAGTCTTTGTGGACTCGGTCCATCCCCACTATACAAGACCTGAAACTGCACCTAAAAGGAAACAACTTAGGGCCATTTATGAGGCAAAGATTTAATTCAAAACATTGTACCAGCATCTGTGCTTTCTTAAGTGGAAATCTTTAAAAACGACTGAATCATTGTAGTAAAGTGCAGTGAGAGAATAAAGGATATTTGATTATTCTGAAAATAACAAAGAAAAATTATGCGGCCAATTATTTATCTCTGAAAGAACTATTTTGAATTTTTTGTGTAATTCCCTTTTTCTATGAGAAAATTTACTTTTTATAAACCGTTAGGAATTGGTATCCAAGATGCAGCGAAACTGGTCTGGGATTGTTGCAAGTATGACATTGAACTTTTACATTAGATTTCAGTGATTTTTATGCAGCCTGTGCTTTTTTTTTCTTTGTTGGTAAATAGTTTTTCATACTGCAGTATTAGATTCCGAGACAATTTTGTAGTGCTAGAAGGTTTTTGTTTTTGAATACATTCTGAAAAAATAATTACGAATAAAAGATACCGAATACATTCATAATTCAGTCCCGTTTTTAAATAAAATAGTGTTGGGACTATTTTAAGATAATATACTAATCACCAAATTTAGAGAAACATGAACAAAATCCAATTTCCCTTGTTTGAAGTAAGTGTATCAATTTGAAGATCGAAAATGGAATTTTCAGATTATTCCAAATGGATTTACGCAATAAAAACAATATATTTTCGAAAGCAACTATTCTGAAATATATATAAAATCAAGAATTTTACTATACCGAATATGTTCAGTTCTGAATTTTAATCGTCTTGGATATCCCTGCTCCAAACGGCGATATTCCAAACAGGACTGAATTGCTATCGCAAAGTGCAGTGATTGGTGTCTACCCTGGGCTCAATTTCAATTTTGCAGCGTTACCGATTGTTGTTTTTCTTGCAGCTCCTGGTGTCTGAACCACCAAAGTCTATTGGAGTTCTTGGTTCAGGAGTACAAGCCAGGAGTCACATCCTTGCCTTCTGTGATGCATACAAGAAGATTGAGAAAATAAAAATATGGGGTAGAACTTACGATAATGCTCAAAATCTTTGTGAAGAATTGAAAGATCTTCCAATGGAAAATTGTAAAACAGCAGAAGAGGCTGTTAAGGATTGTGATGTTGTGATAACAGTTACCCTTTCAACTGAGCCTGTTTTGTTTGGAAAATGGCTGAAACGTGGTTGCCATGTGAATTGTGTTGGGGCCTGCCGGCCTACATGGCGAGAATGTGATAACGAAATTATGCAAAGTTCAGTTGTTTATGTCGACAGTCGAGAATCTGCTGAAAATGAATCTGGAGATGTGATTTTATCAAAATGTGACATCTATGCTGAAATTGGTGAAGTTTTGTTGAAAGAAAAACCTGTTAAAACAGGAAGATTTACTTTTTACAAATCGTTAGGAATTGGTATCCAAGATGCAGTTTCAGCAAAACTGGTCTGGGATTATTGCAAACATGAAATTAAGTCTTAAATCCAATAATATTTTTGTACAATCATTTCGAGTCGTGACCGATAATTGGTTTTAGAATTTTTGTGGTGATTAGTTAGTGCTTCATCGTGCAATTTTAGATTTTAATTAAAAATTATTTATTTTTTGGCCATAGACTTTTTATACTAAACAAATTTTCTATCAATCTTTGTTGCCAATGATTTGATATCTTAATTACTAACAATATACCATAAAATTACATACCGGTATATTCTTATTTTGCGGCAGGGATTCTTAAACTTTTTAATTCATGTCCAACCTGCCTCAACCGCTCCTCTTCTATATATCAGTATTGTGCAATTAAACTATTTTGTCAATAAGAAGGTGTAACCCTTTTTTAGATGCCAGTGCCAAAAGCTTTATGCGCACTTTGTAGCAAACAGAGCAATAAATCTAGTTCACTTCACCATTTTGATCTCAGATTGACCAGAGCAGACTGGCAGAATGACAGCTACTCTGCTACTCAGACACCTAAGATAATTGGTTCCATCAGAATAAAATTCAGCAAATGGGTAGTATTTTTTTATAACCACTTCTGTACTCAAATTTCTATCATTCTGCAATGCCAATGTTTTGATGTCTCAATTCAGTGTTTCAATCTCAGGGTATTTGGTTCCGATTGGGGCTGGGCAGTTTGATTCGACTGTATTTTGGCAGTAAAAATGAAAATTTTCGTTTTTACACAGTGTGAATTTAAAATGCATTGCCTTTAAGTGTGTTTATGCTAATATTAGCAATTCGTAACTATACATTTCTTGATTTTTATAATGGAATAGTAAAAATGGGATATTTTTTTTAATATGAAATTACTGATTCGATGAAATTTAGAAAAAAATATATGCGAATCAGATTCAAATTCCAAATGATTCAGTTTTGCCCAGCACTAGCCGTGATGCCCTGATGAAAAAATGCTGGTATTGCAATGCACCAACAATGATGATATTTGCTATATACAACCCGGGTATTTTGCCATGCAAGATGCATGGGGTCCATCCTCACTACAACTAAAATTAATGTTGTTGACGTCATTGGTAAAGCAAAAAACGCACCCAGGCGTGACAGCGAATAGTTTGAAGAAGGCTGTCTTAATTAATGACAATACGCAATGAAAATATCATATTCTCATTTTACAGAAATGATAAGTTTATTTTAAGCTTTTGTTGCACCTCATTTTAACTTTTTCAAGATTAAATGCAATAAATAATAAAATATTCTGTATCTGATTATGAAATCGCTTTGCCTGATTCTCCAAGTTTTATGGTGTATAGTAATATTTTTTTTATATATAGTTAACAGGTTAGTGCTAGTTATAACATAAAGATATTAGTCTGATGACTAGAATAATCTGGTGTGCTAACCAAATGGATTAAACATGGCTGACGCTGAATATATTGAAATAACTTCAAAAGAAATATGCGCGGCTAAAAAAGACTTGGATTTTGATGACAAAGCACAGAAAGGTTTGAGTGATGCAACTAGCAGTGATGATACTTCACAGGTAAGATAGTGATTTTTGTATTTTGTATCAAATGTGATGTTGATGTAACCCGGGTGTCCACTGTCCAGTTGACTTGAACTGTGAACGCATTAGCAATACGCTTTGGGCTATGCATCTCTGATTGTTCTGGTTTTTAATTCTGTGAGGGATAATCATTGGATTGCTGGACAACCTCGTTTGTGCTCTGCGGTGGTGAAATGCAAACTTTTAAAGAAACACAAGGTTCTACTAAACTGTATCCGTTGTGACAGAAAATTAAGAACATAGATGATATGAATGTAACGGGAACATATATTTTAGTCTAAATATGTAAAAAGATACGCTACTTATTTACAGGAGATAGAGATCATTGATAGTGTTCCATCAGAGAATGACAATTCTTCACAAGAAAGTACTAACGAAGCAACTGTACCTTCCAGCACAGCTGAAATTCCTAGGTAATGTAGGTAATAACAATTAGGGTTGTCCAAAATGTGCGATACAATTTCTGCAACAATTTGGAATCAAAGTTGTCAGAAGTGATAATTTTAAATATTTTTGAAAAAATAATTGTGAATTTCACATAAACTGATGAAAGAATGTCTTTTTCATTTTATGTCGTCTTATTCGAATATTCGATTCAGGGAAATTACTAGGGTTGATTCCGAAACCAGAAGGTATTTAATTTTGGCCACTGCTAGTTGTAATTGTTATCGGCCTTATTAGATTTTTCTGTTACGTAATACCGTGAATATTAATTTTTAATTAATTTCTGGTTCCTGTTAACGTTTGCATTGTATGTGCTTAAACGATATATGTTTGCAGCGATAATCCGAAGCACATGCTCTGTTACTATATCAAGAACCTTAAAAGTGCATTCTCGAGACTTAAAGTTAACATAATAATTTAAATCAACGCAAACGATCAAAATTATGTGAGTGTGTACCATTACATAATTCCGCCACCACTGCGTTGACACGTAAATTCAGCCTAAATCTAATAACAATCTGAAAAGCTGACTGTCCTAGGGCTGTTCTCTAGCTGGGTTAAAGCAAAATTTGAAATTGTATTGGCCTGTGAATAGAATACGGTTTCATCATTTCAGAAATATGAAATTGCAGATATATCACTATTTTGCGAAGTCTAAATCAAATGTTACAATATAAAATCTGGCATATATCATGGTTTTACTGCAAAATGAATCGATCTAAGAATTATCGAAAAACCGAGAATACCTGAATATTGAAGCTGCCTAAAGCCTTGAGTTTTTTTTTTATTTTTTATTTGAAATTCTCTTTGATCATGGCTGGAAGCAGTGCTTAAAAGGAACCAACTGACGGCAACAGTTCGGTTGAATAAGGTGTATTTTAGCTTCTAGCAAGAGATGTATCATTGCACCCTGTTTTGGCCTTTGCTAAATTTTCTCCTTTTGAAATCAATTTTCTTCGGGTGTCTGAATAGCAGAGTAGACATGCAATGAAATGACTTTTATTTCACAGTATGCAATTAACAATGTTTACAATTATATGTGGCTCCAAGATTTATCTTGCGTTTTGCCATTCCATCCCATGTGGAGCCAATGAGGAACCGGTAAGGTTATCGAGCATCGTCCCAAGGCTGCCCATATTAATATTAAATTTCTCTAAAAAGAAGCATATTTCAAAAGTCTAAATATTGATAATGAAAACATATCAAATAATTGAAGGATCTGCAAATTATTTCTTTTGCAATTGGAAAATGTATGTGTTGTTTATTTGATCACAGTGTGACAGAATCTCGTCTACCTTTGCGTTGGATTTTCTTTGGGTGTTTGAGTAGCTGCCATTCTGCTAGTTTGGCTGTCCAAATTAGACATTCTATCTGACTTCAACACCAATATTTTGTGGAAGCATTTTTGCTGACTGTTTGCACTGGTATTTGAATACTCTTACAAATGTCTTAGTGCAAGCATGACCGGGATTCAGAATCTGTTATATCATTTGTATATGCACCACAAAGCCATCTTGCTGCTTTCCTGATCGCGTTGATCTACAAGGCTTTAAAAAGTCGCGTTAATAGACATCCATCAGGGATGGGGGTTCTTTTGTTCCTATTCCTGCATTTCATGTAGCTCTTTGCACTTTAGTGGCTTCAGGAGAATTCTCAAGTTTTGATTCGTTTCCTGTGGCCTTGCTTTGAGCGAATTTCAATAAAAACAAAGCGCAATAGCGTCAAATCCTGTTTATTAATAATCATCTCATTTTGTGTTTTCCCATCTCCAGGTCACAGCCTGATGTTGTTCCAAAAGAAGAACCTGCGATTAGTTTGAAGGATGCAAAACCTCAGGAATCTGTTACAGATATTGAGCAAGAAAAGGGTAACTAATATTTGAATAATATTTTAAGAATTTATTGATTTACTGGTTGACATATCTACGATTGCCCTGGGCAGATACCAACTACTGTACTTACTATACCCATTTGATTCTGCTTCGAATTTTGATTTAGAGTGCAGTTGCTGGTTCTGCATTCTGTGGTAGCTCTTCGCCATTAATTGGGCGGGCATAAGTTTGTTTGTTGGGCACTGCTATTACAGCTTAAGAGTGAATTTCAATAGAAAGAGAAATTTTGAGTAAGTTCCCAAGTTACTAGTTGTGAGCAAGTTACTAAAAGCAAAAGCCTGGCTGATGAGGAATGAAACTGCCACAGCATCTATTAACTTTTTCTTGGGTGGAAATTTTTGGCTTCACTGTTCTATCAACAAATGATTAATTCCTATCCAGTAATATCGCTTTTGACAACAGTTTGTTGTAGGGATGCAAATAAGGTTTCATCTACAAGAGAACACCATACTCCTGGTTTTTAACATGCGAGTTATTGAAAAATGAATTCTTGTAATTTTGTATAAAAAACTTTCATTTCGTCAGTACACTTCTATTAAAGACCTTCATCATAAGTTTAGTACATGAGAAGTTGTCCAGAATGTTTTAAAGATCTGTATTAAATCATTTATAAACGTGCAGATACTCTATTTATGGGGAATTTGCTATTTACGAGATTATTGAGAGACTCTTGTAAAGGTTTTGCCGCGAGTGTGGACGGGAGTAAGGAAGGCTCTCATCCTTTAGTGTTATTTGCAACCCTGCATTGAAAGCTGATGTGAATAGCAGTATTGTTTTTCTATAGCCAGCCTTTAGAGTGGATTGCCCTGACCAAGGCCCTGGAACGGCGGCCACTTATAGACGGACAGGGTTACAATTACTGGTAAGATATGATCTTTCTGTTCGGCTTAGCCTACCCAAGGTATTACACCCTGGGTCGAGTGGTTGGCATGGATTAGCGAGCCGGACTTGTCGGGACCCAACCCAACTGTGAGGCCAACGTGGTTAACCACTAGGCGCTCGTGCCCACAGATGTTGGTTTTGGAGAATTTTATCAACCCCAGGGGAACACTGAAAGATCTTTCTTATCTTATGGGTGATCCATATATAAATATATTATATTACCCTTTGAAAAGTCTTCTGAAGTTTCAAAAGTCACATCTTCACTGATAAGCTTCACTGTTTATGAAATGAATTTCATGTTATTTTTCCCAATATTTTAGTGAACGAAACAGTATTTGTGCAAGAAAGTGAGGACCAACATAATATGGAAACTTTATCAGCGGGAGATCAAACTGGTGTAACACCTTCTGAGGTTCAAGTAATGGAATCATCAGGTGCATTTATGATTTCATACTGGGCTTGCATTCTTTTTAAAGTTGTATTTGCTTTGTTTTTTGCATGTTGTTAATTTTTTTGAGGTAAAATAACTCTGGCGTTGTTGTTTTCACTGAAGAGTAGAGTGTCAGCCAAGGTAGAATTAAATTTACGTTCTTACGTATGTACGCTTGTGTTACGTAATCTGTCGTTGATAACGTATTAATTAATTAATTAAAAGCATTAGCTTGCTTATCAAAGCACTTATTTTAAAGTAAACAGTAATTTTTACTTTCGACACTACCAAACTTCGAGAGAGACAATAGTAATAATATCGGATTGCTTTTACGGTTTAGAAGTTTCATGTAATATAAAGATCAACATTTGCTTGCGTCATGTATTAATTTTCTATGACGTAAAAATCGTCACGTTCGGCCGATATGCAATTATTACGGTGTAAAAAAATTGAGTTTAGAGTTTTACACCACCGTGTTTTACACATATTTTCATGCTGTAGCCAACATTATGTTATCAAACATTAAAAAATGCTGGGATGTAGATTGTTTAATGGAATGTGCCTCGCACGACTATTCTGGCAAATTTATCAATCGCATGCATCGCGCACTGCAACTTATGCAGCAATAATTATCAAGAAATTGCGCAATCGCAAAACTGTCAAGAAATTCTACAATGGTAAATCAAAAATGAAAATTTGCTCTTTTTAACATAGTGAGTGGGATTAAAGGAATATTTTTACCCTCGATAATGGTTAGGAACAGCTTTCCAAAGAGTCTAAATTTGAAGTGCTGGCAGCAAATTTAAAAAAGTCTGCTGTTTAGCTCAAAACTTTTGGTAAATAGAAAAAATATATAGTATTTTGAGATCATGGAGGCAATGAACCCATGGGTTTTATACATCGAATGATTTGCTTGGGAACAAATGTTATAATATTATAATAGAAGTTTGAATTATTTTGCAAAATTGAGCTCCAATCTATGAATCAAAATTTAATGCGAGACGCATCTGCTCTCATCGTATTTTCTCAAGTGCATCGATGTCTGGCAAATATAAGAGAGTAGGATTTATTAAAGAAATAGATATGCGCATGAACGATAGAGGCGGGTATTTGATATAACAGCTTTGTTTTAATGGCACGATCTTTGGGCCCAGGGCTTACCAAAATATAATATATCTTATCATTTGCTTTAATAATCAGTAAACAGTTAATTGTGAATCATTAGCTATCTTTTTCTGCTGTTCTTCAAAGGAATAAATGCACCATAAGGCAATATTCATAGAAAAATGAGTGCTATTACCATTTTTGGAAAGTTTTTTTGATTCTATGGACGCACCGCCTGAATTACGATAGTAAGATAACAATGCTTAAACTCGGCGAACAGGGATTTTGCAAATGGGATACAGGAGGCAAATTTGATAAACATGATAATACCAATAATGATTAGAGGCAGAATGGCAGAATGCAAGCTGCTGTTCTGCTCAGACACGCGAAGGAAATGGGTTCCATCGGAAGAAAATTTAGTAAATGGTATACATTTCGTGATAGAACTCTTGTCATCAGATTAAAATATCACTTTTTTAGTGTCTGGTAGTGATCAAACTGCACAAAAAGGTTTAAAATCAGCTTCTATCACATCAGACATTTGAAGAAAAACAAGTTTTGGTCACTCTGGATGCCATGAATGATCAGAATACTTCGACTAAGCCGAACAGGAAAAGATCATATCTTTCCTGTTATCATATCTTTCTAGTAATCGTAACCCTGTCCGTCCATAAGTGGCCACTATTAGATGGTCTTGGACAGGGTGATCCACTCTAAGAAGTGGCTATAAAAAAAATGAAATCTTAGTCTCGGAAGCCAGACAAACTGTTAAATCCATTCATCTATCTCATGTTTAACAAAGACCAAGTAGACTCTACACTCGACCTAGTAGATCGGTAGACATTGTGAATACTTTAAAATTCAAAAATATAATCCGTTGTCATCAATTCAGGCATTGCTGATGACTCTGGGACATTTGAAGTCGTCCAAGGTGCAGAAAACTCTGTGAAAGAAATAGACGATAAAAGCAAAGCTGGTGATAATGTTGATCAGCCTACAGAAATTATACAAGGTAAATAAATATATACAAATGAGCATAGATTCATAAATTATCACATATGTGTGTGACCGAGTGAGTGATGGAGATTTTACAATTACGGCAAATTTTTTTTAATTCTTGAGCAAGGCCGAAAGCAGTGTCGAAAAGGAACCTAATGGCCACCTAATTAATAACAGAGATCTACTACGAGATGTTGTACCAGAAACTGCACTCTAAACGGAAAACATTTCACACGTAACTGAACTGCCATAGAAAAGTGCAGTGATTGTTATCTGTTCTGGGCGATGGTAAAATCTACCACTTCTTTGTTTTCTTTTAGTCGCCTTTTACAGCATGCAGGGAATACATCAGAACTATTCTAAAGTTTGTTCCCAATTATTAATATTTTACTATTTTCATTCTAAAAAAGATTCTGAAAATGGAATACCAGATACATTTTAAATATTTCATGTTTTCTTGAAAAACAGCAACTTTGAACTACTGAAAGATTTAAGTTCCAAAATTCAGAAAAAAGCAAATGTCATTGTTTGATTTGCTCTCTCAAAATCATGCGAAATTCATTGAAAACATGAATTTTTCTGGTAAATCTACACGTTTATTCTGACAGTCTTCGAAATGCACTGTTCTAAGATATTTCATTTTTCAGGATAAAAACCATCTTTTTTTTTAAGGCATTTGAATATTTGATTAGTTTCAGATATCCCTGATTATGCATTTTGAAAACTGGTAATTTGGAGTCCTAATTAGCTCATGTGTTTTACAAGCGTGTGCTTATGGTCAGCAACTCTTTAGATAAGAACGTCTTTCTGCATTGCAGCAAAAAATTTAAGTCAGTTTGTTTTATAGCCAATTCTTGAGAGTGGATCACTCTGCCCGAGGCCCTGCACTAGCAGCCATTTATAGAGTGGCAGGGTTAAAATTGCCGGAAAGAAATCATCAGTTTGGCTCGGTCTAACCAAGATATTATACTCTGGGTTGAATGGTACATGGATTAACGAGCCGGACGCGAATCCGAGATTTTCAACCTGAGATGTCAACATGTTTAACCACTATGCCATCGCGCTCACAGTTGCCTCAATGACATCCCTGGTATTGCATACTGGCCCACACATCACATGATATGAGAGTGTACATTGTTTATATTCAGTGTTGATATCCGCATGACATCTGGTGTCCAGAATGTTCGCGCCTTTTTTTTCTAATAGATAAAAAAGCTTCAAAACCATCAACACTGCTATTTTATAGCAGTATTGGTGATTTTGAACCTTTTTCTACAGTTTATCTGTTACCGCACGCAAGAAAGATACATTTTTTCAAGCAAGAAGAATATCATAAAATATTGCCCACTTCTAGTTATCTTCGGAAGGACCCCATTTTATTTGAGTAGCAGATTAGCTGACATTCGAGCTGGGTGGTAAAAGGTATATTTTGTGTGCTGGCATACCACCGCCAAAATGTCGGTATTAGCAGTATGCTATGCCAAGCCACTTCCTGCTATCAAAAACATGCTATTGTGTCATTTTAAAGAGCCACGTGAGGCATGATGAACCTTTTAAAAAATCAGGTGCATACCTCTAAATGGGGGCAGATTGTTGTTTCACGTCATTGCAAAAGTTCAATAGAGGCATACCAGCAAGTGTAAGTGGTAAAAAAAGTTTTTTGTGTTACTTGATGCAATAATGCATCAACTTATAATCATTTTGGGCGGTATGTTACGAATTATCGGTATCACAGCAAACCGATATTGCGAAGAATAACGCGATACAGTATTTTTGATACTTAATACCGGTATTTATTGTCTTACCGATATTCCGCCCGGCTTTAGCTGACGTTCCGCCAGTCTGTTTGATATTATGCAATGTCAATGTTGATGCAATTGTGAAAAAAATCAATCTTTATACAAAGAATCCCTGAATATAGCTGTTTTCTTTTAATGTAGATGACAAACCAACGTCTCCGTTTCATCGTTTTCGATCATTCACCAGACAAGAGAGCAAGAAGGATTCGCAATCATCTCAAAGTTCAGGAAGTTCCATCACACTGCCTTCTATATTCAACGATATTTCAACTTCTTTCATGTCTCTGAAAAAAATTGGAAAAAGGAAAGAGTCAGGTCAGTGAATGAGGTTATTATACTAGGGGTATCCTTTATCGCATAGTCAGACTCCAGCTGGAATTGAGCTGAATTTACGTTATAACGGAATTACACTGGCTGGATTACGTAATGTAGCACACTTGCGTAATTACGCTATGAGGGCCTTTGTCTTGAAGTTGCTATCATTACAAGTCGTTCAAGCAGTTGAGTTGATCATTAGATTTAAGTTTTCATATCAATTTCTGGTTACGAAAATGCACTTTTGATATTTTTAATTTTTTAGCAGATAATGTGCTGTGTGTTATCGTTGCAAACAGATATCGTCTAGGGGCATATCATGCAAAAATTTGCGTGAACCAGGAATATTTCCGAGGTGCAATTTCAATGCTGTAATTGTCTCGGTAATGTAGACAAACAATCTTTTCAAACAATAGAATCATTGCGATTTCTATGTTTTTGAACTCATACAAGGTCATTTGTTTTTTTTATGGAGGGGGCTGCCTGGTTGGTACGTTGCTCCCCCTTCTTACTCTCTCAAATACTCTATTCTACCAATGGTTGTCAAGAGCATGTATAGATAGTAGAATAGTTGAAAGGTATCTTATTTTCATTAAAAAATTGCCTCATAGTTTTATAAATATGTATAAGTTGTTTTATCTTTATTAATGTCACAGCATTCGCAAGAGTTAGTCTGGTCATTAATATTGAATAAATCAAATATACATTCATGTCTATCAAGCTCAGGGATGGGCAATTCGGAAGACTTTACTATTCCGATATTAATCCGGAATAGTAAATTGAATCCTATTCCTGAATTAAATTTCTAAATACCAATATTCTGCATAAATTTAATCCTACGCCAAAACGCCAAACAAGCTATCTAAAAAATTTGGGTCGATGTCTCCTTACTCGCTCAGTGGCATATGGCATATTTTTATTTATAAATCTGACTAATGAATACCAAAATATATTGTTCGATTTCAAGATTGTGGAATTTTCTTGTTTGTTAATTCGAAATGTGGCGTCAATTGCTTCATTTTTAAAACTAAAGTAATTCGCGTCGAACTTGCCATGTTTAGATTTGTTGGAAAGATAATTCAAGCAATAAAACATTGCTAATAAAATTATTCATTTTTATTCGAGAATCCGGCTAATATATACCAAATCATATTCTTTGATTTCACAATTGTGGGATTTTGGATTTGGATTAGTTTGTTCAAAATAGTTTTGATTGTTTACGTGAGTTCAGCAAATGTGAATTAGCAATCGAATCCTGTTATCTGATTCAAAAATACTATTTGGACTCAAACGATCTTAATTAAGGTCCGAGTCCGGGTGGGATTTGATTGAATTGCCCACCCATATCTTCGGGTGTCCGAAACAATCTTCTCATTTTCTTCTGGTGACCAAACAAGCTTCAAAACCATCAACACTGCTATTTCATAGCAGTATTGATGATTTTGAAACCTTTTATGAAGTTTATTTACTATCAGACACACAATAAAGGCATTTTGTTCTTTTAACAAAAGATAATAATTATAATCATGAAAGATGACCCATTCGCTAAATTTTTTTCTGATGAAATTCATTTTCTCCCTGAGTATCTGTGTAACTCACTTTCGGCCAGTCTGGTCAATTGGTTGGCTTGGATTGCAGACTGGATGAGTGAAAGCTACTTTGCCACTCAGACACCTAAAGAAAATGGTTTCAGTCAGAAGAAAATTTAGCAAAAGGTCAATATTTCATGATATATACCTCTTGCTACTGCTAGGAGTGATAAAACTGTAGAAAAGGGCTCAAAATTATCAATACTGCTATGGAATACAGTGTTAATGGTTTTAAAGCTTTTTCGTTCATCCGAAAAAAATTGTAGGGTTGTTTTGGACACCTGGGGAAAAATGATATTACGTCACCATGGATTTATCGGGATTCGAACCCTGGGTATTCAGTCTTCAATTGCCAATAAAATATTTCCTACTAGGTCATCTCGCTTTAAGTCTTTTTTTAAATTTTATTATGGCGTTCACAAGAGACTGCCTGGTCATTAATAATGAATGCATCAGATCTTGTTTTTCTCGTAAAAAAGGTGAAATTGAATTTACTTCAGATGAGACATTTCATGCATCGATCCAATTTTAACCATCTGTTGTAGTTCAAAACTGGTTCTAGCCGGTTTAGACTGGTTTTGGATGCAAACTAGGTAGTGTAAGAGTACACTTATGAATTATTTAGAAGTTGAAGCCTCTTTTTCTTAGCATTGCCTCAGTTTTGTTTTGTTGCATCATAGTTTGTCAGGATTTTTTAAATAGGGATAACCGGGTAGAGTAAAGCAGTGTTTTTTCACTGCCTCCCTTTAATTTTTCTTTAATTATACTTGTCTTTTTGCGATAATGTATTCATTCTAGGATTTTCCAATGTTAACGACTGGATTTTGTCTGATTGCATTTATGTGGTTCTCTAAAATTTATTATATATATAGATACTTGATTGTAAGCCGCATATACCGGTACTGTGCGGGTGCTTATATGGGTTTATGACTAATGAAGCTGACCGATAAAGTTTAGACAGATTATCGGCATCGTAAAGAAAAAATGTAAGCCGCTTTTGAATGTAAGCCGCCCTTGAATTTAAGCCACAAACATGATGGAAAAAAACTTTATAAGTGAAGTTTTATACTGAAGAAAGAGGAATGTCCTACACATTTTAGGTAGATGGTTTTATCATTGCCTGGTGCAGATACTACTCACTGCGCATTACCATGGTGGTGCAGTTCCATTTGGGATGTTTTCCGTTTAAAGTGTATTTGCTGGTACTAAGTCTTTTAGTAGCTCTTTGCTATTGAGTGGCTGTTGGTTGGTTGCTTTTAGTCACTGCTTCCTGCCTTGCTCAGAGTGAACTTCGATAAAACGGAAAAAATTACAAGCTAGACCAAGGTTAGTCTAAGCCTTTTAATTAAAAGTGAGGAATGGGCGAGGTAGATCATAATACTTAAATATTTTAGGATGATTTTTGAGTCTGAATATGAAGGGACAGTTTAAGTCAAGATGACAAAACCCTTTTTCAGTTGTCTGAATTGTCTATGTCGTTTTTTTTCGCATGAACAAAAAGGCTTCAAAACCCTCAACACTGCTATTTCATAGCAATATTGCTGATTTTGCACCCTTTTTTACAGTTTTGGCTGCTACCGGACACTGAAATCATGAAATATTGCCCATTTGCTAAACTTTCATCTGGTAAAAATTTTTTTTCAGTTGTCAGAGTAGCTGTCATTCTGCCAGTCTAAATTAAGCGTAAGTCAGCTTTAAAAGAGCTTCGCAAACACCAAACATATTAAACATTGGACTTATCATAGTTGTATATAGAAATTTTTTTCATCAAATATATGTTGACCTTAGGACTGTTTGAAATATCCACGAATCTATAATTTATTTGATTCCATTCCGATTCCATGAAACCCCTATATTCTTGGTTGAATAAATATAAATAGGTAATAATTTATACTATTAATTTTATTTTAAATGTTTATAGTTTGTTCATGTTGTAATTTTTCTATTAAGTCTTCATATCATCATGTAGACGTGAAAGTTTTAAAGAGCCTGAAGATTACCTATACCTGTCGTCATAAATATTGGAGTTGCGTACTGTGAACAACAGAATAGTTGTGTATTCTCTATCGCACCTATTTTATGTCTATGAATGTTGTTGAGTGCGGTAATCCTACAAATTCTATCACAAGAATCACAAACTAAACGAAGTTTATTTATGCGGAGTGAAGTGGATTGTTCAAATTGCAGTTTTCCACTTGAGGTCTTGTTTTTTCAAACAAAAAACCAGCATTGCCTTCACTGATATAAAATTTCTCGAAACTTTTAGCTAATCTACTGTTGCAGAGTTGATGAGTAAAGTGTATTTGAACTCCGTTTTCATTGTTCTATGATGTTGGAAAAAACACTTATTTTCAACGATATTTTCACTTCCAATCAACGTTGTGTGAGTTGAATCGCTCTTCAGCTTTTGGAAAAACACAACATACAAGTCAACTTGTCATTTAGATTAACTCTTTATTATTCATAGTTTTTGTCAAGTGTTATCCAAAGTAGAAGCATCTCTACGAGGCCTACAATTTACTTTGCCATCTGGCTGGTTTTTCATTGGTCCGACACTAGATGAGCTAGCGGGAGGCATGATAAATCCTGTTTCTGAGTAAAGTTATAAACATTGTTAAACGCATACTGTGAAAGACTTCTCATAGACTGAAGAACATATTTATATCTATACCCTATTTAAAATTTTACTTCGGTTAATAAATCGTTCAATTAAGTTTCCCTTCAATCAATTGGCAATATAACCATGCCGATTAGAAGACGTAGACAGCTAATACAACAATCCGCTTCTAGTCCTTACAGTGTTCCCCAACACCAGGTTCAGAGCTTTGGGAACACTGGGTCAAAGTTCACCACACGAGGATATCGTAAACAACAAAGACAACGTCATTCATCGTGGACTATTCAAGAAGATTGCGTAAAAGAATTTATTCCAACTTCAGTTAGTGAAAATGGCCCTCATGGTTTGGCGACCGGCGGCTCGTGCATGTCTCTTTGTGGAATGTTCGAAACGGAATCTGAGATAAATAGTCCAGGCTATCAAAATACTCTGAAAGACAAGTTCGGTCAGCATGGAAAGCCAGAGTACAATTTTCGTCGTTTATCGTCCCGTTCTAGATGTAATAGCATGCCTGTTGATGTCCCTTTACGTAAAAACGTAAGCAAATCCAAGCGCAAAAGTAGCAAGAAATCTCGTAGCAGCGGTGGTTACTTTTTTGACAAGTATATTAAACGTTTCCGAGCGAAAAGATCGCAAAGCATCGGTTCTGACGGATCATCCAGTCCTGATTCTTCTCGAGAAAGCCTTGTTGGCACTGCTTCTGGGGCAAGAAATTTACGTCAATCCAGCGATGATCCGGTTAGTAAATTCCGCAGCAATCGTCAAGATATGCTTATCATTGGATCAGGGGTTAAAGGTCAAGTAATATATTGTCTTCTGGATGAAAAATTTGACATTTTTAGTGACGAAGAAATTTGCGAAGATGAGTTATATCCGAGGAGTTACGGAACGTCTGCGGAATGGTCATCATGCCCTTTGAACCCTACTATTTCGTCAATCAAAACAGAAACACAAGATTATGTGCCGTATTCACCACAAATATTGCCGCTTTATCATGTCCCAGTATCTCCAACTTCTCCGCCACCCGGGACCGTCTTTTCGCCAGTGTTTTGGGATGAAAATCCGACCGGGTTTCAAGATTACGAAGTCGCAAATACACCCGTAACGAATCTTCTTTCCGAGTTTTATGAAGCAAATCGAGCCAACAGTGAAATTGGTGGCGATACGTTGAAAGCTTTGGAAACACTGTACTGGTGTAATTTCAGAGTCACGTCAGAAGGAGACTGGCTTTCGCTGAAGGAGCTGGGAGGTTGTTTGTTCAATTAACAATTATAATAACTTTGTAAATGAGAATTAAATAATTTCATGAGTGTGGAGTTTCCCGTTAAATTTGTATCAACCGATACATTAAAAACATATTGGTAAAAGCTAGGTATTTTGAAATATAACAAATGGTCATATATATGGGGATGTCTTTATTAGGTTAGTGATTGTGTATTTTTGATTGTAACTGATTCAATTTTTCAATTATTTTATACTTCCTTTGCAGGAAGGTTACGGATATGCTAATTTTTAAGTTGCATAATCTGGCATTTAAAAGGGCAACTGTGATTTTCCTGAGCATTGTTAATTATACAGTATTGTTTCAGAATAAACAACTTTCATTTTTTTTTTCAGAAGACACACAACTTCAGAACATGAACGAAGGATCAACACCATCTCCTGCTAATTCCACAAGTTCAACTAATATTGAGCAAATGAGAATAGAGAGGAAGAATCTATTAGGTAAGTTTTTAAAAATATATATATATATATGTAGGCGGTTTCGATAAATACCGAAAAGTATCAAAAATGACAAGAAAGTACTTTGAGGAGACACGGATGTTCAAGAATGACTTCGCAAACAGCTTCATTCTGTTTTAAAACACATGATTCGACTACTTTTCAGTTCTTATCGATACTTTTATGCTACTGCTTGAACAAAACATATTTTCCAATTGGAAGAAAGACTAAATTCAAAATGTTATTTTTTTTTACAGCCACTCTAGCCACCTATCCTTACTACGCTACGAAATGGGCAGATTATGGTAACACATAGCAATTTTGTGTATCAGAAATGCCGAAACGTTCTGTTTATATAGTGAATATCCAAAACTGTTTAAAATAAACCATTAGGACATCATCATCACCAGATCTTTTTTGTATTCATTACTTTCCAGGTATGGCTCGTCTTAGCATCAAAGGCCTGATAGAATCATCATTGAGTGCTGGACACACCCTCGACAGTGACCACGCCCCTTTGCAACAGTTTTTCATCATCATGGAAGCCGTGTTGAAGCATGGATTAAAAGGTGGGTGGTTTTATTAGGTTTTTTTTACTTATTGAGATTTGTTTTAAGCAAGTTTGGGATCACCCGCTAAAGAGAACTTTAGATTAGTCCCTAAGATATTTCCTGCTTATCGTAAGAGGCGAGTAAAAAGATTTAAAGAAGAGGTAGATAGTTCTACCATGTTTTAGAGTGCAGTTGCTGGTACTACATCTTTTAGTAGCTCTTTGCTATTAAGTGGCCTTTAGTTGGTTCCTTTTAAGCTGTGCTTCAGACCTTGCTCAGAGTAAATTTCAATGAAAAAAATAAACTACCTACCTACCCTTTATTGGTAAAAATAACTGCAGATTGTATTGACCAGCAACTGCACTACAAGTAGATAACAACCTAGAGTGAAATACTTGGACATAAATACTAGAAACAAAATTTTAACCAATATAAAAGGAAAAAAAAATGAGAGGTACACACACAATATGTTCATAATTTGGAAAACTTTCATGTGGGGTATTAGGATATGCTTGTAACTTGAGTTATATGGAGTTGTTGTAAACAGGCTACCATACCTGTACTTGAGTACGCACGAAACAAATGTTGTCATCAATCGATTAAACAACCTTACTGTTTCTCATTCCAGCGCCAAAACTTTTCACTGGCTATAAGCTGTTCTGGGGTCCGTTGGAAGCAATTGAAAAAATTCGAAGCGATGCATCGGAGATAACCAACAGTGTGAGGGATCTGCCAGGTATAAAGTAAGTACAACACATTCTTCAATTTGAGACAGATAGTCGTATACCTCTCGTATGAATAGTTTTGGTCTAGTGCAATGACATGCTAATGCAAATAATACAGTTATAATTAGGGCTGGGCCAAACCGAATAATTTGGAATTCGAATCTGATTCGAATAATTTTTTCGAATCAGATCGAATCTCTGATTTCATTTAATAATTTTCGATTCGCCATAAAAATAACAAGTATCCCATTTTTACTATTACTGTTATTGTCTTCATTATTATAATCAAGTAATTTACAGTTACGAATTACAAATATTAGCTTAAACTGAATTAAACTCATGTATTTTCAATTACACTGAAGTCTAAAAGCGGTAATTTTCATTTTAACAGCAAAATACGATCGATTTCATAGCAGTATCGATGATTTTGAACTTATTTATACAGTTTGGTTACTACCAGACACTCGAGAAAAGACATTTAAATCTTCTAGTCCCAAGATATGCCTTGAAACATTGCCCATTTTCAATTTTTTTATGGTGGAACCCAATTTCTTCAGGTGTCTGAGTAGCTGCCACTCTGCCAATAAATAACGGAGGGCAGTCCAAGAACCATGTGTCCTATAACCTTCACAGCTGATTGTGCATGATTATTCTCCCATGATATGACATTATATCAGGCTGGTCATGCCTGGTCAACCAGAAACACAAATATGTAGTTGCCAGAATAATAACAAGACCGTTATTAATTCATTAGATAGTTTGGCGTAGCATATAGCAGGGATGGCTGAATATGGTCCAAATTGTTTCAAAAAGTTTTGACATGAAATGACAATGTTGATATCAATGACAAAAAGAGAGAATAACGATCTCACTTTTTTGTATCCAGAACTCATGTAGGCAGAGCAAGGGCTTGGTTGCGGCTTGCGTTGATGCAAAAGAGACTTGCAGATTATTTCAGGATGATGGTCGAGAACAGAGACGTCATGAAGTAAGTGCCTTATTGGAGATTTTGGTCTTAACCCAGTCAAAAATATTATGACTATATTAGGTAAGCGTCGAGGCTCGGTCTATCTATGGCTCGGGCTTAAAAAAATAAAATTTTTGATTGGGTGTTGTTAAAATATGGAATCAAAGTTAGGAATTGTTAAAAAAAATATTTTTGTTTCGCTAAGCACGGGACACAAATGGGGATATGTTGGGTCTGTGCTCCATGGAGACGCTCCCACAAACAATAAGTTGAAATATCATCTCAGGTTATTTCCTAGTTCTGATTAGAACTGGGAGGCATGTCGAAATGGCGATGAAACAATAATTGCCTTTTCCAAAATACCCCATCGCGTTACTTCTCTCGTGTCTGGTTTGCCACGAAACCAGTATTTTGTGGCGTACCTCCTAAAAATAGTTGAAGTTTGATTCAATATTCACTATCAACAAAAAATTTGGCCTTTGGCACCTTACACCAACTCAATCGACGTAACTTTTGTAATATCATGAAACAAGGACTCATCCACGTTTAGAGAGTTTCTTAATATGCACTTGATTTTTTAATTAGTGTGGGCCTCACGCGGCGTTGTGACTGTACGAAATATAACTAATACCGGACAGTTCTAGTGAAAGGTCATGGTTAAGCCATATTCTCAGCTTTCCTCTCCTTCAAGATAAAAATGACATCTTATCCTATATTACGGTACTTCTTTCCAGGGAATTCTACGAGGCTGAATCCTTGGTTCTATCAGAAGAAGGAATTGTGTTATCAGGACATCTTGTCGGGTTGAATTGCATCGATGCTAATTTATGTATGAAAGGAGATGATCTGGATAAGCAGGTACAGATAACAAGATAGACCAGTACAAGCTTTTTCTCGTCATGGGTGACTGGTTAACTCTATTAGTAAAGCGTGGGGAATACACTTCGGGTTATCATCATGGTGCAGATTCGAATCCCATGAGGGGTGATAATTATACAGGTCCACCAGACGCCTCACCAGTGCTTCACTTAAGCACTGCTTATGGCTTCCTCCCACTAACCAGGTCCATGCACAGTGAAAATGAGAAATATGATACGCCTAAAAACCTTCACCTCGGTTTGGAACTGGTATCTGCAAGAGAGGCTGTGGTTCTCCATATGATTGAGTTGATTTCTCTGCTTTCCTCTCCTGCGGGATAAAAATGAAATCCTATCCAACCGTCACTCATCTGAGTGAATCACCTTGATCAAGGCCCTGCACAGCAGTCGCTTGTAGGCAAGGTACAAGGTGTATTAGGTTATGAACTTCCAGTTCGGCCGAGCCCACCTACCGAGCCTAAGTTTTACACCCTAGGTTTAGTAATGGGTATGGATTAATGAGCCAGACTCGAACCTGTAGTTGGGCTGGATTTGGATTTTTTATATTGCTTTTATACCAAGTCTTTCAATCGTTTGTGTCGCTGCCGCCATTCATTTAAAAACGGCAGATTGATATTAGATTTGAATTATTTATTAACTTCTGATTTCAACGACACACTCGAGGTATATATATATTTTTATAGTCACTTCTTGAGAGTGGATCACCCTGTCCAAGGCCTTGTAACAGCGGCCAATTATAGACGGACACGGTTACAATTACTGGAAAGATATTATCTTTTCCTGTTCGGCTTAGCCCACCCAAGTTATTGCACCCTGGGTTGAGTGGTAGGTATGGATTAGGGAGTCTGAATCAAGGTATTACACCCTGGGTTGGGTGGTGAGCATGGATAAGCGAGCCGCACTCGAACCCGAATTCTTCAACCTGCGATGCCAATATGTTTAACCACTAGGTCATTGCGCCCACTAGAGCAGAAAGGATAGTATCAAGGGTTTTGAGAAAGTCATTCAACATTTCGGACACTCGAAGAAGGATCTTTTACTTTTAAAGAAAACCATCCAATTCTCTGTTTTTCTTTTTATTTCATTTTTACCATGAACAGTAAATATGATAATCACTAGTTCATCTCTCCCCACAAAATCAATGTTTTCATTGCTTTACAGAATGCCATCATAGACTACAGTTTATACATCAAAGATGGTAATCGAGCGTCGATTAGTTCAGAGTTGGATTTGGTCGAGCAGGAGAAGAAAGAGGAAGAAGAAACAGAGGACAGTGAGACACCTGAAGAAAAAATGAGAAACATGGCGAATCAGAAGAATTATTTGGAAGAACGGAACAGGTATCTTCGAACAAAATATTCAATTGGTCAACTCGGTCAGCTAATTTTCACTTATCAAATGTGTGGCCAGAATGGGGTTGCCGGTTAGGTCCATCGGTGAAGCATTGGGAATACGCATATCTGATCATCATGACACAGGTTTGAATCCCGTGAGGGATGATGATTATATGTGACAGGTCTGCTGGACGCCTTTCCGGTGCACAGTGGTTCACGTAAGTGCGCTTATGGCTTTCTCCACCAACCAGGCCCATGCACAGGAAATGGGAAATACGATAATCAAAAACCTGCACCCCGATTCGGAACTGCTATCTGCGCGAGCTTTGTGGTTCGCCATATAGTTAGGCTGTATTTTCAGCTTCCTCTCCACCAGGATAAAAACGACATCCTAACCTAATGGCAGCATCTTAGATTTTTTTGGGTGACCAAAAAGCTTCAAAACCATAAACACTGCTATTTCATAGCAGCATTGATGATTTCGAACCTTCTTGTTCGACACCAGAGACTTGCACCAATCACTGCACTCTACCATAGAGATTCAGTTTCGTTTGGGATGTTTCTCGGTTGGAGTGCAGTTACTGGTACTATATCTTCTAGTAGCTCTTTCCGAATAAGTGGCCGGTATTTGATTCCTATTTGGAACTGCTCCCGGCCTCACTCAGAGTAAATTTAGAAAAAAAAAACTCTGAAAGTTATCAACTTATTGATAAAGTCTCTTGCACTCAAAACATTTACTCACTCATGACATTTATTTTATCAGATACCTTGAGACAACATTGAGTGAACTTCAGAAAAGGGCGGGGCATACAAGCTCATCCAATCAGCTTCTAGAGGCGGAGTTAGAAGCTGCTAAAATATCTCTTGAAACATTACGAGAAGAACGTATTCGGTTACTGGAGGAGAAAGAAACAATGGCTGCAACTCATAAGAAAACATTAGAGGTAGGTATGGGGAACTTAAAACCTAATAAATTATTGAAAAATTCTTGACTGGAAGCAACTGAGAGCAGGGATTACCACGACCGAATATAAATTTTTGAATATATTCTAAATTCAGACATTTTTTTTATTGCAAGCGACATTTCAACTTTTTTTAAAAAATCCTAATTGCAAAATCTAGACAAAAGAGTACAAAATCTAGAGTATAGCACAGTTGTGCATAATTTTCTCAAATTTGTATTTATTTCTGCTCCAAACGACGGAATATTTGAAAATAACGAAAATTAATAAAAATTTGACATTTTTGCTGTTGCCAGATTTTGCCTGTAACTGAAAATTTTGAACCACTGACCCCACTCCACATCTTTTTAAAATGAGCCGGGAATGTATTGTTTTCTTCCTGCGTTCTTGCAAACCTGCGTCATAACTATTAAAAATGCGTGTCTCAAGGCGTATTCCCAATACTTTACCGATTGAGCTAACTGGGCACTCGGTGGCAGTCCTGACTGTTGCACATAGACTTAGACCTGAACCAGAAGATTGTGAGGTCAATGTGGAAATTACTAAAATGTGGATATTCAATTCATTTCTGTCTGTCATTCAATATATATAATTATCACTTTCCAGGATCGGCAATCAGACTTGGCGATTGAACGACAAACTTTGGTTCAAACCCAAGCAGGTCTCGACCAAATGTTGAATGATGTCAAGAAGCAATTGAAACAAGAAGCTCTGATGAGAATGGTAAGGAAGTTTTGTTCACTTATTTATTGGATTTTTTCAGAAATATTTTTATCAAGGACTCTAGCAAGTAGAGTTGTATTCAAAAATTATTTTTTTAGAGATTTGTTTCAAAAAAAAATTCAAAACTTTCATTCTTGGTTATATCTTTTTATGCTATACAGCCTTTTTCTTGCCAATCTACAAGTAGCACAATGATATGTATATTTAAATACAGTCCTTACATGGTCACTGCACCTGGTCTGTCATGTTTCCTTTGTTAAACTTGATTTATGATATTTTTTTTATTATTGAATTTACTTTTCAAGCAAAGCGGAAAACAGTGCCTAAAATGAGACAATTATCGACCACTCAAAAGGGAATTAGCTACTGAGAATGTATCACCATCTACTGTACTAGCATACTAAATTGAACCGAACTATCACTCACTGCAGATACCAACTTATTGCGCTCTACTCTAACTGTTCAGTTTCGTTGTAATGTTTTCCAACTCCATGGTGTAGTTACAATTAACAGACAGGCAAAATAATTGACTTGTTACTTCGCTAATTAGACACCCGAAGAAAAACCGGTTCCATCAGAAGAAAATTTAGCAAATAGGCAATATTTTATGATTTATCTCATGATAATAAATTAAATTGCCGATCTGCAGAAAAAGTTTCAAAACCATCAATGCTGCTATGAAATAGCAATAAGCAAAAAAAACAATGAACTGCCACCCTGCTTTTTATGCACTGGTGGCTCTTTTAGCTTTAACTAGAAATGGTCTGGATTTTCATTTCAACGGAATTACGCAATGGTGTCGGAATTACGTAGTACATAATACAACACTTACATAATTAAGCTGTGAATCAAGTCTTTCATTCATTTGTGTTGAAATCACATTTAAATTATCATATTAACTCCTGGTTTCGAAGATGCACTTTTGAGGTTCCTAATGTAGTAACAGAGCATGTGCATTGGATTATCATTGCAAACATATCTTTTAATCACATGTCATGCAAACGTTAACAGTAACCAGAAATATTAATATTTTTGGGATTACGTAAATAAATCTGACATAATTACTCGTTAGGCCTACAACAATTACAACGCAACTCCAGCCTTGACTTGAGTGGATTTTAAAAAAAAACTGCTTACCTGCTGTATACATATTTCTGACATTTTTTTTTATTGAAATTCACTCTTAGCAAGGCCCGAAGCATTGCCTAAAAGGAACCTACTAACAGCCACTTAATAGAAAAGAGCTACTGAAAGGTTTAGTATCAGCAACTACACTCTAGCTTACTTACTTAGAATCTAATCACACCACCACTTCTGCAGGATGTAGAGCGGGAACTTGAGCTTCAAATCTCTCTCAAGCAAGAGTTAGAAGTTGCCATGAAGTTGTTGGAGAAGGATATCTATGATAAACAAGATTCACTTGTCATTCTGAGAGAACAACTGGACAATGTGAAGGGAATAAACATTGATATGTATAAGAAGCTGCAGGTATGATCGACAAGACACTTTTACAAGTGACAAGACATACTCAGGGTCCATTATTTGAATAAGACGCTCGACTCGGTCCTGTATCAATAAACACACAGACATATAGCCTGGTTTACTCGATCGGTAAAGTTTCGAGCTACGCATTGGATCATTCTGACATAGGTTTGATTCCTGTGATGCTGGGATGATTATATGCGAGAGGTCTGTTAGACGGCTTGATGGTTCATGTAAGCACTGCTTCACCCCAACGACCATGCACAGGAAAAGTGTGAAAAAATCCTCACCCGATTCGGAACTGGTGTCTGCTTGAGACGTCGTTGTTACCATATGGTCTAGTCATTTCCTCTATCGCAGAATAAAAATGGAATCCAACCCTACTTTAAAGAGGGTTTCCATCTAGGCTTCGCGTACCCAATTACAGGGTAGTGCTCAAATCAAGTTGAGTTAATAGCAGTGGTATCTGAGAGTTTCAAATCAATAAAAATGAAAACCCTATTTTTCACCTTCGACAAACCAAAATTTTTTTCTTCTAAGAAATCCACGATGGATAACTAAGTTATGATAATCTGTAGTGAATGGGGGTTTGTGGACCATAATATATCGACTGTGATTCTCGTTCTTCAGTAATAATGCGTTTAACAATAGGTCGGACTGACATACGAAATGTCTGCTACTGAAACACTCGAAGTAAAGGGTTCCATCAGAATAAATTTTAGCAAATAAACAATGTTTCAGGATATATCTCTTGCTAGGAGATAAAATGTCTTTTTTTGAGTGTCAGGCAGCAACCAAACTGTTGAAAAAGGATCAAAATCATCAGTACTGCTATAAAATAGCAGTTTTGATGATTTTGAAGCTTTTTTATCCATTCGACAACATAAACTTTTCAGACGCCCGAAAAACCTTGTGTTCTACCACCCTGTAGTAGGTCAGGATATTTGCTTTTTTATAAATTTTTCTCTGTTTACTCAATATTTTGCTTCATGCTGTGAGTGTTTAGTCCAGATTGTGTTGTTTGTGGATTGTCACATCTCCAAACATTTCTTTTCTATGAATTTCAGGACAAGACTGACACGATCGATTCAAAGACAAAACTCGTAACGGAACTAGAGGAAGAAACAAGAAGACTCAACACAGAAGTTGGAAAATTGAAAGAAAAGTAAGTGTTTTAACATTCCTTCATTAATTTCTTTCAAATCTATAGTAGATAGTTTTATATTTGTCCTACCTGCTGTAAGAGGTAACGGAAATGAAGTAAAGACGTTTCAGTTGGTTCCACTGTTGCCATTTTTATTTTAAGATGTAAAAAAGTCGAGAATACGGCGTATATGACCTCATATGGCGAACCATGACCTTTTCCACTAATACCAGTTCGAAGTTGACCACTGTGCCTCGCCTAGGTGTCCAGCAATCCTCTTGCATTCTGCTTGAAATCGAACCCAGCACGATTGGCAAGAGCATTCTTAATGCTTTCTCCGATATTGATTTATCAGTTTTCTTGTACATGGGCCTAGTTGGCATAGGAAGGTCAGCAGCGTTTATGTGAAACATTTTGCACTGGCTGTGTCTTGCAGACCTCGCACGTATATCGTAGTCATTCCTCATATGGTTCAAACACATGTCAGAATGATCAGAGATGTGTAGCTCAAACGACATTCGTAACGAATAGTTAAACTAGATCTGCGTACTTTTTTTGGCTATTAAAATTATGCCGATCTCTTATTTGTTGAAATAAAACTAAATTGATTGATGAATCCCGCATTTATTTAAATATATTTGATGGCAAAGTGAGGTTTTTGTGCTCGAGCTAAATTGACTGTACTTAAGGATTTATCTACAAAGGAAAACGGCAAATTTGTTCCGCGATCTGTACTTATTATTTTCAAAGAACATACTTCGGCTGAAAGATAGACAAACTTGAAAAATAGTTTGAGTTTTAGAAGCCATTTATGGCAAATTTTTATCCAAGATGAGGAGATAGGCAAAAATGGTCAAGGACTTATAAAAAGTACATGTAGCCATAAAACCGTTTTTCCTGTGTACGGTAGTTATTTTCTTTCCGGATACTATTTTATTAATTTATTCAACTTTCAATCTCAAATAGTACTTTTTGTTTTTATTTATCTCTCTATTTCCTCTTCTTATTTTTCTTCTTTTTTTATATTTCTCAAACAAGGTTCAGTTCAGAATTAGAAAGGGTCGAACAACGTAGATTAGATTTAGGTTTTGCAGAGTCAAGAGACAATGATAAAAACTTGTATTTGTGCCCTAATGATTAGTGCTTGAAGGGATATAATGCCTATCAGAAATTTTGTTTTGTCGACCAAGCATGAACCAATGATGGACTGCGCCTTGATGGCGCAATCCAACATTGGTTCATGCTCGACGAAACAATAATTGAAGAATTTTTTCTGATTGGCATTATATCTTAACATTTGCGCAGTGCTTAAATAGAGTCTGGGTTGGGAGGTAACATTATTAACAAAGAGAGCATCCCCAACCTTAGATAAAAGAAGTATGTCATAGCAATACATAAATAATTGCTCGTATAATCGTTCAGTATGATCTTCAACCTACGATGCCAACATGTTTAACCACTAGACCATCGCACCCACAAAACTTCTATGAATGGCACAAAATTCAATCTAAAATTGACCACAATAGTTTGATTTTAAAGTAAATTGCAAATGATGAATGGGACCGAATTCATAGAAGATGTTCAATTGAAATTATCGTGCTCACAGTACCTGAAAATTAATTTTGGCATATAGGGTCTCAAAACACATATTTGAGTGCACCTTTCAAGGCGAGAGTGGGTGCTCATTCTCGTTTGTCATGGGCAGATGGTATTTGCTCCTGTGTCTAGCACCTCTCAATATACATCTGAGGTTGAAGAATGTTCTTTCAGGCTTATTTCTCACTGGTGGATGAATTCAATCATTTTAGTTTTTCCGAATCTAATCATCAGTAATCAAATCAAAACCGGCTGATAAACGAACTTACAACCTTTAAATACATTTTCAATCAACACCATAGTTTGAGTGTTTTCTGTGATAATTTCAAGTGTTGGTATTTATATATCGTTTTACCACGTTTGCGTTTCATCCTTACCTTACCCATATTTTATTCACATTCATCTTTCTTCAAGTCATGCTTCATTATTTCACATTCATTACCTGGTGATTTATATACTCGTATATTATATCTATATTTTAACTGTTTCACATGGTGCAAATGTTTCAAGTAAAGTAAAATCGTATCGTACATCGAGATTTAATATATTCAAAATATATATAGGGATAGGATTAGATTGCATTTTTAATCATGCAAGAGGTATGCCAAGCCGTTTTTAACTCTCGAAAATCCATGCTATTGTATCGCTTCAAAAAGCCATGTAAGGCCCAACCTAGAAAAAAAAATCAGATACATACCTCTAAATGTTGGCAGGTTCTTCCATCACATTGCAGAAGTTCAATTGAGGCACATCAGTAGGTGTGAGTGGGCTAAAGACCCGTCTTTGTCATGACTTGATTCGAAAATGCATAGGTGGTATGTCTCGAAAATCTCGTATCACAGCAAACCGACATTGCGAAGATTAACGAGATATGGTATTATGGAAAAATCAGTACCGGTATTTACCGCCCTACCAATATGCCGTCCAGCTCTAGAAAGGCCTGCGAGTTATGTATGTATTCTGTATCGCCTAATTGTCAGTTAACTTTTTGATGAAAAATATACACAAGGAGTAGATATGTCAAAGAATTTAAAGCAGTTTTTGAGATAAGTCTATTATCACAATTTTGGAATCTTTCCTAAGTTCATTATTCTATTCTATCTTTCCTACTTTTTTAATACTTTTATATCGTCTTCTGGTCTTTCAATTCTTTCAATCATCTTCTTTCAATTTTTTTTTTGTTTAAAAACAAAATTCTATATTTTAAGTTAGTGTTTTCTTTCCTTTTCTCTACCGATATTTCCCAGGGTCAGTGAAGCAAATCAACAGCTAGATGTCTCTCTTGCACGCGCGGACAGATTCGCACAGAATTTAGACGATTCAGAGAAACAGAGGTAATAAGCTGTTTATATTTTATTCTTGTGTTATTTACAACACTTATACCTTTACCCTGTTATGCAATTTATCTTGCGTCTTGGTGTTCCACCCAGTGTAAAATCAATGAGTAGACGGTGAAGTTTCCAAAACTTGATAATTGTTTTTTCTAGCCACCCCTTTGGAGTGGATCACCCTGACCAAGGCCTATACCAGCGGCCACTAATAGACGGACAGGGTTAGAATTGCTGGAAAGTTATTATCTTTTCCCGTTCGGCTTAGTCTACCCAAGTTATTACACCTTGGGTTGAGTGGTGGGCATGAATTAACGAGCCAGACTCGTCGGGACTCGAACCTGAGATCTTCAGCGTGCGATGCCAACATGTTTAACCACTGCACTCGAAATATCTTATGGTATATTTTCCTCATATTTATATACCTGTGGCTCGGCTATCGCAAAAGTATAGAAGTAACTTGGGCCATTTAATCAGCCTGGTAAGTAACTGTCTTATGTCAACAATTATTTTCGTTTCAGGAATGTGTTGGAGACAAACATACAGATTGAAAGGGAATGGAGAATAGCTCTAGAACATAAGGATGAGAAAGCAGTTAAACAGGTATAGTTTTTTTTTTTTTTTTTATAAAATTCACTCCCAAGCCAGTTAGGTGCAGGTTTTAGAATAGTCCTAACGTATTTCTTGCATGTCGTAAGAGACGACTAAAAGGAAGCATAAAAGTGGTAGGTGGTTTTACCATCGCACAGGACAGATATCAGTCACTGCACTTTGCCATGACGGTTCACTTCCGTTCGGGATGTTTAGAGTGCAGTTGCTGGTACTACATCTTTAAGAAGTTCTCAGCTATCAAGTGGCCGCTAGTTGGTTCTATCTGGACGTTGCTTTTGGCCTTGCTCGGAGTTAATTTCAATTAAAAAAGGAACAAACAAACGGCCACTTAATAACAAATTAACCGCAAGATTTATTGGCTGTTGTGGCAAACCAAGCAGAAAGCATTCCAGTGAATGATATCTGCCCGGGGTGATGCTCAAACCATTTACCACGTGTCTCCTTTTAGGGCACACGACTCAACAGGAAATATGTTAGGGAAATTTCAAGTACCGGTGTACGTATCAGAATGTCAGCTTTGTGTTAGTGCTGCTTGTTATCTGTTAATTTTTTTGGACAATAGGCCACCCAGGTTGTTCGACGTGGGCGTAGAACAGTTCCCGCCCCGGAATGTCAGCCAATCTAGCTATACAGTCTGGAGAAACGAATTTTGTCAGAAATATTGCTAAAAAGAATATTCTGCGCTCAAAAAAAAAATCAGTAAAAATGCCTCATTTTTTCTTGTCTTAAGAATGAATGAATACTTTTAATACAGACTTCCAGGTTCATATAAAAATAATAGTACGATACACATTATCAACATTCATTAACAAACAAAGGATACAGTTTACATGTTACGATTAAACAATAATATAAACACAATACATTAAATAGCAAATGCAAGATGAATAAAGTGGAGAAATATCATATTTCGCGGACTATGAGTCGCCATTTTTCAAATTTCCCAAAAGCTAACGAGTAGCGTAGTGGAAGCGGTGACCCATACTTATTACTTAACAGATCCTGTTTCAGCAAGTTTTATGACTTAACCGATACTAGAACGCTAAATTATACGTTAATCATGTTCCTTTTCTCCAGATTGCTCAACTGGAAACCGAACTATCCATGATGCAGCTTCTACGGCAAGAATTAGACGAGGTTAAAAATGACAGAGACGAACTAAGAGCGACATGCGAAGAGCAAGAAAGTACTATTCATGATCTTGCTGATAATCTCGGAAAGTGAGTGGTTTACTTTGAAAAAACTGGTGAAGCGATTTGTGGCAGATAGTTTGGTCATCCGCTCATTGCACTTTTTTATTGTGGTTCAATTCTCTTGGGATTATAGCCCTGTAGGAACAGGTTCAACAATGGTCATATTGTATTTTCCACTTGTTGTAGGAGGTGACTAAAAGGAAACAAAAAAGTGGTAGATTTTTCACCAATGCCCAGGGTAGATACCACTCGCTACACTGTTCTGTTTGGAAGTGTTATAGTGCATTCGATGGTACTACATCTTGTAGTAGGTCTTTGTTATTAAGTGGCCTTGAATTGTTTCCTTTCCAGCACTGCTGCAGGCCTTGTTCAGAGTGAGTAGTACTGGTAGTACTGTGAGACAGCCCACAGAAAAGTCAAATTGCCCTCATATGTCTTATTAAGAATGAATTTCTGCTCAGAATGAAGTTGTCGGTACCATTAGTACTGTGAGATAGCCCTCAAAAATATCCGTAAAATGATTCATTTTCATATGTACCTGGAGACAGTGCTCAAAAAATCAGTCAAAATGATTCATTTTCATATGTCTTATTAAGAATGAATGAATGCTCCCATTCCAGACTTCCAGGTCCATCAAAAACAATAGTACGATATACATTATTAACATTTATAAGCAAACAAAGGATACATTAACATAGTTAGGCGTTAGTCGGGCATTTTTTAATGTATTCTAATAAAATAAAAAAAAATTTCCAGATCGAAGCAAAACTTCCAAGATTTGAAAGATGTTCATAAATCGTTTGCGGAAAAGACCTGGGAGAAGGACAGGGAGGTTAAGAACTGTGCCCAGTGTGAAAAACCATTCGGCTTATCAAGAAGGAAGGTAAGATATCAATTTCTGCTTTTATTTTGCTTTTTGCGAGTTTATTTTTATTGAAATTCTTTCTTAGCAAGAAGGCCCGTAGCATCATCTTAAAGGAAACCAACTAATGGCCGCTTGTATGTTAGTAAGGTAAAGAGCTGCATTTAGTAACGGCAACTGGACTCTTGGACGAGGATGTTTTCAAACAGAACTGATCCATTATAATAAAGTGCAGTTAGTCCCAGAGCCATGATAGAATCGTGAATGAATCGATTGTGTCGTAAGATGGCATAGTGGTTAAACATGTTGCCATCGCAGGTTGAAGATCTCGGGTTCGAGTCCTGGCGAGTCCGGCTTGCTTATCAATGCCCACCAATCAACCCAGGGTGTAATAACTTTCCAGTCATATCATATCTTTCCAGTAATTGTAACCCTGTCTGTCTATAAGTGGCCACTGTTACAAGGCCTTGGGCAAGGTGATCCACTCTAAGGAGTGGCTATATATAAAAATAATTCACTCTGAGCAAGTCCGGAAACAGTTCCGATAACGAACCAACTAACGGCCGTTTAATAGCAAAAGAGCTACTACAAGATGTAGCACCAACAGCTGCACTCTAAGCAGAAAACATTCCAAAGGAACTGTACTGCTTTGACCAAATGCAGTGAGTGGTATTTGCCCTGGGCGACGGTAAAACCATCTACCACCTCTTTGTTTCCTTTTAGTCGTCTCTTGTGGCACTCATGAAAATAGTGGCTGTGGTTTTTTGACTGTAATTTGCAGCAAAATCATGATATATGTCAAATTTTACAATGTAAAATTTGGCCTATATCATGCTTTTACTGCAATACAATCAATGTACGTTTGTCTTGGCACAAAAAAATTAATTTTTTAGTATATTTTTAGAGCTTAAAATTACCATTATTTTGAACAATGTGATATTATTCATCATTACAGCATCATTGTCGAAACTGTGGCCAGATATTCTGCAATACGTGCAGCGATAACACCATGCCTCTCGCCTCGTCTGCAAAACCCGTCCGTGTGTGCGATTCTTGTCATACTGTGCTATTACAAAGATACTCAGCTGCTACTCCATGATTATAGTGGTTGTTATTTCAAATGGGGGAGTCATTTTTAGATTCGGAATTTGGATAGTAACGTGTCTGAATCGGTATATACTGATTCAGATGATTCAAATAATAATATTCATTTTGGTGATGTTGTATAATTCAGAGAAAGTTTGAAGCAAAAATGGGATGGAATATGTTTCACAATTGTTCTTTTCATATTAAAAAATCCTTTTTGTATATAAAGGAAGGTAATTTCATCAAAATTTTTGATTAGATTTGAAAACAAATTTATCTAAAAATGTCAACCCTATTATCCCTCAATTTACTTTCAATATTTTTCATGAATCTTTCCCAATGATCTTAGTTGGCAATAAAGTCATTCAGACCTTGAACCAAAGCGATTTCAAGGTCTTGATACTCCGTTTCGGTGCCTCATGTTTGACTAAGTAAAATTTTTGAATTGGTTTGTTCTTAGTAACGATCCTTTGGTCTCAAATTTTCTGACAGAATCACATTTTTATCCTGCGGGAAAGGGAAGCCGAGAACACATCTCAACCATATGGCGAACCAGGGCCTTTCGTGCAGACACTAATTCCAAATCTGGGTGAAGGTTTAGGCCTAACATTTTACTCATTTTTCCTGTGCATAGACATGGTTTCTGAAAGAAGCAGGGCTTCCGTGCACCACCACCACTTGCATATGATCCAACCTCGTAGGATTCGAACCCGGGACGTTAGAGGTGCATTACTTGAAACATAATACTAACGTTTTTACTGACTGAGCTAACCGCACATCAATATTTTTATATTGTCTCTATCTCTGACAGTCTTACTGTGAATCGCAACTCAACTTTTCTGAAATTCAAATACCTGTTTGATAATCAAAATATATATCGTTATCCTCAGTGCTTGCTGGTCTTGTATATTTTCTTTGATTAATTTAAACTTCATTTCTTCCCTTGTGCAATTTTTTCTTCATTTATTTTTTGAAATTTATTATTGAACAATTATTTTTGCTGATAGCATTATTACGAGGACTTGTAACAATAATGGCGGTGGGGAGGTGATGAAAGCAGAGGGCATGTCCGTTCAAAATTTTGAGGCAGTGTGGCGTCGAGGATATGTCTGCCCATGATATCCTGTTATAAATTTTTGGTATTTTTGCTCCCAAAAGTCTTGAATTTTCTCTAAGCAAACAAGTTACGTGCGTTTCCGCCAAGCGAGTTTTTGCCGAAAAATTGCTTTCTCATACCCCCCTCTAGTATACAACACCTCGGCTGGCACTAGATATTACCTCTTAACAGAGGGATCACGTGACCGTAAATAACCGTACAAGTATTTAGATATATAACTAACTTGCATGCTAATTATTATTGATTGCATTTGTTATAAACGATTGAAATATTATATATTTTTTAATCGACTAAAAACTGAAAATGTTTTTGAATAAATAATAAGTTTCAGCAATAAATGAGTCAAAATGTCTTCAGTATTATACGTATTTGTTGTGCCGCCATTTATTGCTCATAGCCCTAAGCAAGGCCGAAAACAGAGCACAAAAGACCACCGTAACTGAAAAATGTAGCACTAGCAATGGAACCTCATGCGGAAGGTAACCCAAACGGAACAAAACCACCTTGGCAAAGTGCGGTAAACAGTATGTTTTAGTCGATAATAAAATCCTCTATCACTCGTTTTAGTCGCCTTTTACGACACGCAGGTGCCAATATTCGTTGAAATCTCCCTTAGTCTAGCCGGGGCAATGCCCTCGCCAACCACCTTAAGAAATCCACGATATGTAGGAAAAGACTGCTCATATTTCTGAAGAATTCGGCCTCAGCTACGTAAAATTTCATCGCGGTATCCACGCTTTTATTATATTGACCTGGTAATCAAATCGTGTTCACAATCCGTATAATATGGGCTTTGATGATGACATCACATGTATATTTATACAATGAGCAATAAAAAATTGTGCTTCTCTCCTAATTGCTTCACCGCTCATCTTAGAGGCGTGAATCACGTGTGTCGGGATTCCTGGTGGGGAGGGATACATCTCCTGCGCGCCTGGAAAAGATTTACTTGAAAATCATGACCGCAACCCGGAGATATTTCAAGCAGAACTATACTATATATAAGCGGTATCCACCCGAGTAAATTATTTTAACTATTATACGGGATTGAGACTTCTCAAGTTTTCATGAGGCTTCTTTGAGAAGTTTAATTTTAATCGGATTATTTAAGAAACTTTCATTGCCCAGGTGTGTGTAAAGAGCTAAATAAATGAAGGAAGATTTGAAATCTCAATTATAGAAAGATTTATTGAAACGGGTTTTTTAAGCACGCGTAGGTCAAGACAACCAGAAAAAAACACTGCGAAGGCAGCGAATTCTGTTCAGAAGTTCGGAGAATACGAAAGTACCCGGACGTTAAACTTTTCTATTGAAATTCACTCTGAGCAAGGCCTAAAGCAGAGCCCAGAAGGAACCAGCTAACGGCCACTTTATATCGACGAGCTACTAAATGATGTAGCACCAGCAACTGTACTCGGAAAACAACCCAAGCGAAACTGAACCACCACGATAAAGTGCTGAGTGGTATTTGCCCTGGGGATGGTAGAACCATCTACCACTCCTTTGCTTCTTTTTAGTCGCGTTAGGACTATTCTAAACCCCGTACCTTCAGGACAAAAAGATGTTAAGGTCATCCAATGTGACAAATAA
>OZ023151.1:18877118-18967546 GCA_963675895.2 Styela plicata | reverse complement strand
TATACTAAAAAATTAATTTTTTTGTGCCAAGACAAACGTACACTGATTGTATTGCAGTAAAAGCATGATATATGCCAAATTTTACATTGTAAAATTTAACATATATCATGATTTTACTGCAAATTACAGTCAAAAAACCACAGCCACTATTTTCACGAGTGTCACAAGAGACGACTAAAAGGAAACAAAGAGGTTGTAGATGGTTTTACCGTCGCCCAGGGCAAATACCACTCACTGCATTTGGTCAAAGCAGTACAGTTCCTTTGGAATGTTTTCTGCTTAGAGTGCAGCTGTTGGTGCTACATCTTGCAGTAGCTCTTTTGCTATTAAGCGGCCGTTAGTTGGTTCGTTATCGGAACTGTTTCCGGACTTGCTCAGAGTGAATTATTTTTATATATAGCCACTTCTTAGAGTGGATCACCTTGCCCAAGGCCTTGTAACAGTGGCCACTTATAGACAGACAGGGTTACAATTACTGGAAAGATATGATATGACTGGAAAGTTATTACACCCTGGGTTGATTGGTGGGCATTGATAAGCAAGCCGGACTCGCCAGGACTCGAACCCGAGATCTTCAACCTGCGATGGCAACATGTTTAACCACTATGCCATCTTACGACACAATCGATTCATTCACGATTCTATCATGGCTCTGGGACTAACTGCATTTTATTACAATGGATCAGTTCTGTTTGAAAACATCCTCGTCCAAGAGTCCAGTTGCCGTTACTAAATGCAGCTCTTTACCATACTAACATACAAATGGCTGTTAGTTGGTTTCCTTTAAGATGCTGCTACGGGCCTTCTTGCTAAGAAAGAATTTCAATAAAAATAAACTCGCAAAAAGCAAAATAAAAGCAGAAATTGATATCTTACCTTCCTTCTTGATAAGCCGAATGGTTTTTCACACTGGGCACAGTTCTTAACCTCCCTGTCCTTCTCCCAGGTCTTTTCCGCAAACGATTTATGAACATCTTTCAAATCTTGGAAGTTTTGCTTCGATCTGAAAAATTTATTTTATTTTATTAAAATACATTAAAAAATGCCCGACTAATGCCTAACTATGTTAATGTATCCTTTGTTTGCTTATAAATGTTGATAATGTATATTGTACTATTGTTTTTGATGGACCTGAAAGTCTGGAATGGGAGCATTCATTCATTCTTAATAAGACATATGAAAATGAATCATTTTACGGATATTTTTGAGGGCTATCTCACAGTGATAATGGTACAGACAACTTCATTCTGAACAGAAATTCATTCTTAATAAGACATATGAAGGCAATTTGACTAATTTTTTGAGGGCTGTCTCACAGTACTACCAGTACTACTCACTCTGAGTAGAAATTCATCTATTTTATTGAAATTCACTCTGAACAAGGCCTGCAGCAGTGCTGGAAAGGAAACAATTCAAGGCCACTTAATAACAAAGACCTACTACAAGATGTAGTACCATCGAATGCACTATAACACTTCCAAACGGGACTGAACGCCCATGGTAAATTGTAGAGAGTGGTATCTACCCTGGGCATTGGCAAATCGTCTACCACTTCTTTGTTTCCTTTTAGTCACCTCCTACAACAAGTAGAAAATACGATAGGACTATTGTTGAACTTGGTCCTACAGGGCTATAAATCCCAAGAGAATTGAATCACAATAAAAAAGTGCAATGAGCGGATGACCAAACTATCTGCTACAAATCGCTTCACCAGTTTTTTCAAAGTAAACCACTCACTTTCCGAGATTATCAGCAAGATCATGAATAGTACTTTCTTGCTCTTCGCATGTCGCTCTTAGTTCGTCTCTGTCATTTTTAACCTCGTCTAATTCTTGTCGTAGAAGCTGCATCATGGATAGTTCGGTTTCCAGTTGAGCAATCTGGAGAAAAGAAACATGATTAACGTATAATTTAGCGTCCTAGTATCGGTAAGTCATAAAACTTGCTGAAACAGGATCTGTTAAGTAATAAGTATGGGTCACCGCTTCCGCTACGCTACTCGTTAGCTTCTGGGAAATTTGAAAAATGGCGACTCATAGTCCGCAAAATATGATATTTCTCCACTTTATTCATCTTGCATTTGCTATTTAATGTATTGTATTTATATTATTGTTTAATCGTAACATGTAAATTGTATCCTTTGTTTGTTAATGAATGTTGATAATGTGTATCGTACTATTACTTTTATACGAACCTGGAAGTCTGTATTGAAAGTATTCATTCATTCTTAAGACAAGAAAAAATGAGGCATTTTTACTGATTTTTTTTTTTGAGCGCAGAATATTCTTTTTAGCAATATTTCTGACAAAATTCGTTTCTCCAGACTGTATAGCTAGATTGGCTGACATTCCGGGGTGGGAACTGTTCTACGTCCACGTCGTACAACCTGGGTGGCCTATTGTCCAAAAAAATTAACAGATAACAAGCAGCACTAACACAAAGCTGACATTCTGATACGTACACCGGTACTTGAAATTTCCCTAACATATTTCCTGTTGAGTCGTGTGCCCTAAAAGGAGACACGTGGTAAATGGTTTGAGCATCACCCCGGGCAGACATCATTCACTGGAATGCTTTCTGCTTGGTTTGCCACAACAGCCACTAAATCTTGCCGTTAATTTGTTATTAAGTGGCCGTTTGTTTGTTCCTTTTTTAATTGAAATTAACTCTGAGCAAGGCCAAAAGCAACGTCCAGATAGAACCAACTAGCGGCCACTTAATAGCTGAGAGCTTCTTAAAGATGTAGTACCAGCAACTGCATTCTAAACATCCCCAACGGTAATGAACGGCCATGGCAGAGTGCAGTAATCTCTGACCTGTGCGATGGTAAAACCACCTACCACTTCTATGCTTCCGTTTATTCGTCTCTTACGACATGCAAGAAATACATTAGGACTATTATTTTAAACTCTGTACCTACCTTGCTTGGAAGTAAATTCTTATAAAGAAAAAGAACTATACCTGTTTAACTGCTTTCTCATCCTTATGTTCCAGAGCTATTCTCCATTCCCTTTCAATCTGTATGTTTGTCTCCAACACATTCCTGAAACGAGAATAATTGTTGACATAAGACAGTTACTTACCAGGCTGGTTAAATGGCCCAAGTTACTTCTATACTTTTGCGATAGCCGAGCCACAGGTATATAAATATGAGGAAAATATACCATATGATATTTCGAGTGCAGTGGTTAAACATGTTGGCATCGCACGCTGAAGATCTCAGGTTCGAGTCCCGACGAGTCTGGCTCGTTAATTCATGCCCACCACTCAACCCAAGGTGTAATAACTTGGGTAGACTAAGCCGAACGGGAAAAGATAACAACTTTCCAGCAATTCTAACCCTGTCCGTCTATTAGTGGCCACTAGTATAGGCCTTGGTCAGGGTGATCCACTCCAAGGGTGGCTAGAAAAAACAATTATCAAGTTTTGGAAACTTCACCGTCTACTCATTGATTTTACACTGGGTGGAACACCAAGACGCAAGATAAATTGCATAACAGGGTAAAGGTATAAGTGTTGTAAATAACACAAGAATAAAATATAAACAGCTTATTACCTCTGTTTCTCTGAATCGTCTAAATTCTGTGCGAATCTGTCCGCACGTGCAAGAGAGACATCTAGCTGTTGATTCGCTTCACTGACCCTGGGAAATATCGGTAGAGAAAAGGAAAGAAAACACTAACTTAAAATAAAGAATTTTGATTTTAAACAAAAAAAAAACTTGAAAGAAGATAGGTGAAATAATAAAAGACCAGAAGACGTGGTAATAACATAAAAAAGTAGAAAAGATAGAGTAGAATAACAAACTTAGGGTTCCAAAATTGTGATAATAGACTTATCTCAAAAACTGCTTTAAATTCTCTGACATATCTACTCCTTGTGTATATTTTTCATCAAAAAGTTAACTGACAATTAGGCGATACAGAATACATACATAACTCGCAGGCCTTTCTAGAGCTGGCCGGCATATTGGTAGAGCGGTAAATACCGGTACCGATTTTTCCAAAATACCATATCTGGTTAATCTTCGCAATGTCGGTTTGCTGTGATACGAGATTTTCGAGACATACCACCTAAAATGGGGACAAGTTGATGCATTTTCGAATCAAGTTACGACAAAAAACGGGTCTTTAGCGCGCTCACACCTGCTGATATGCCTCAATTGAACTTTTGGAATGTCATGAAAGAACAACCCGCCCACTTTCAGAGGTATGCACATGAATCTTTGAAGCGACACAATAGCATGTTTCTGATAGCTAAAAATGGCTTGTCATACCGGTAATACACGAATTTTGGTGGTGGTATGCCGGTATAAAATATACCCAAGGCCGTCCAGCCTGAGGCCTTTCACCCTTTGGGTGATGTTTAAACCTCACATTTAAGAAAGGCGTTGCTGCGTGAATTCTATACAGAATGGTTTTTCGTTTAAGATGAAAGATGGTATTGCAAATCTTCTGTAAAATTTGATTGAAAAATTGATACACCTGGGAGCACTCACTGTCCATAGCAAAGCGAAAGTAGGATACGATAATTTTGCGAAAATAAGCTTGTTTAATGCTTCTTCTGTGAACTCACTATATTGCTAGACTGTTTGCTCATTACTTGTCTGTCCCAGAAGCAGTTCCAAGTTTGAACAGTGTCTAAATTTCATTTCCCAATTTTTCAAATATGAATCTTTACGGTGACAAATACGTTAATACGATACCAAATATAACGCAACAGAAAAAATTAAGTAACGCAGGCTAAATACCAGAACAAAAACTCCAAATAATCTCGACCGGCCGTCCAGGAGCAACGTAAGAAGTGATTGTGATGTCATAATCCGTGATTTTGTTATGTTTCATCACAATAGGCAGTTACCATTCTTGCACACTAATTACTCAAGTATTTTCACTCATTCGGGAAGATTTACAAAAAACAAGAAAACAATTCCTTCATTATAAAAAATTGATATGTAATGACACGCCTTGTTGTCATGTGAGCATTTTCTGATAGAAATTCGGACTTACTAACGGACTCGTCATATACATAGCGATAGATAGTGCTCGTTTTCGGTTAGGCATGTATGTATAGACCTTATATAATATTTCACTATACCTATTTCATGGAATTTGTTGCAATTTTATGATCGTCAAGAGTGATCACAGAAGGAGTGAGGAAATACGGAGGACAATAACCACACCAAAGTGTGCAGACTGTAGATAACAAAAACGCAACATGACGTAGTTCGAACACACAGCACAGCGAGAGACCCGATAGGTATCAAAAGTTGCCAGTAAAACGAGAGTTGTTTTGCAACATCGAACACCGGGTGTTTTACCATTGGCCATGCATGGCTGTGATTTCAGGAACGTGTGACAAATAGAGAAAAAGTAGCAGATGAAGTTCAACAAAAGTACAAGTACATTATAAACAAAGAGAATGCGGGGTATTGAGTTTCGGTATTACGACGATGACGAGAGAAAACGAGGGGCGCATGATACGAGGGAATACATTTTTTCATCTGAAATTGACTTCTAGAATGGCCTGCGCATAATCCACAGTTGCGTGCTATAGGCGGGTAAATACGGTATATTTATCCCTCTCGCACAGGTTAAAATGTAATCAAATCCTATCTTTATATTTGTTGCACAAATACACGAAATCAATTAACGGTATAAGCAAAAGCAATTTCAAACATTTTGAATATATTAAATCTCCGTGTACGATATGATTTTACTTTATTTGAAACATTAGCACCATGTGAAACAGTTTAAATATAGATATAATATACGAGTATATAAATCACCAAGTAATGAATGTGAAATACTGAAACAGGATTTGAAGAAAGATGGATATGAAAAAAATTAAGAGGATTAAGGATGAAACGCAAACGTGGTAAAACGATGTTGACAATTGACATTCTTAAAATATATTAATACCAGTACTTGAAATTACAGAAAACACTCAAACTATGATGTAGATTGAAAATGTAGAAAAAGGTCACAAGTTTGTTTATCAGCCGGTTTTGATTTGATTACTGATGATTAGATTTGGAAAAATTAAAATGATTGAACTCATCCACCAGTGAGAAATAAGCCTGAAAGAAGATTCTTCAACCTGAGATATATATTGAGAGGTGCTAGACACAGGAGCAAATACCATCTGCCCATGACAAACAAGAATGACTGTGTGCATCTTCTATGAATTCCATTACACTTATCATTTCTAATTTACTTTAAAATCAAACTATTGTAGGCAATTTTAGACTCAATTTTGTGCCATTCATAGAAGTTTTAGGGGCGCGATGGTCTAGTGGTTAAACATGTCGGCATCGTAGGTTGAAGATCATACTGAACGATTATACAAGCAATCATTTTTGTATTGCTATGATATACTTCTTTTATCTAAGCTTGGAAATGCTCTCTTTGTTAAGGTTACCTCCCAACCCAGACTCTATTTAAGCACTGCGCAAATGTTAAGATATAATCCCAATCAGAAAAAATTTTTCAATTATTGTTTCATCGAGCATGAATCAATGTTGGATTGTGCCATCAAGGCATAGTCCATCATTGGTGCATGCTTGGTCGACAAAACAAAATTTCTGATAGGCATTATATCCCTTCCAAGCACTAATCATTAGAGCACAAATACAAGTTTTTATCATTGTCTCTCGACTGCAAAACCTAAATCAAATCTACGTTGTTCGACCCTTTCTAATTCTGAACTGAACCTTGTTTGAGAAATATAAAAAAAGAAGAAAAATAAGAAGAGGAAATAGAGAGATAAATAAAAACAAAAAGTACTATTTGAGATTGAAAGTTGAATAAATTAATAAAATAGTATCCGGAAAGAAAATAACTACACAGGAAAAACGGTTTTATGGCTATATGTACTTTTTATAAGTCCTTGACCATTTTTGCCTATCTCCTCATCTTGGATAAAAATTTGCCATAAATGGCTTCTAAAACTCAAACTATTTTTCAAGTTTGTCTATCTTTCAGCCCAAAGTATGTTCTTTGCAAATAATAAGTACAGATCGCGGAACAAATTTGCCGTTTTCCTTTGTAGATAAATCCTTAAGTACAGTCAATTTAGCTCGAGAACAAAAACCTCACTTTGCCATCAAATATATTTAAATAAATGCGGGATTCATCAATCAATCTAGTTTTATTTCAACAAATAAGAGATCGGTATAATTTTAATAGCCAAAAAAAGTATGCAGATCTAGTTTAACTATTCGTTACGAATGTCGTTTGAGCTAAACATCTCTGATCATTCTGACATTTGTTTGAACCATATGAGGAATGACTACGGTATACGTGCGAGGTCTGCAAGACACCGCCAGTGCAAAATGTTTCACATAAACGCTGCTGACCTTCCTATGCCAACTAGGCCCATGTACAAGAAAACTGATAAATCAATATCGGAGAAAGCATTAAGAATGCTCTTGCCAATCGTGCTGGGTTCGATTTCAAGCAGAATGCAAGAGGATCGCTGGACACCTAGGCGAGGCACAGTGGTCAACTTCGAACGGGTATTAGTGGAAAAGGTCATAGTTCGCCATATGAGGTCATATACGCCGTATTCTCGACTTTTTTACATCTTAAAATAAAAATGGCAACAGTGGAACCATCTGAAACGACTTTGCTTCATTTCCGTTACCTCTTACAGCAGGTAGGACAAATATAAAACTCTCTACTATAGATTTGAAAAAAAATAATGAAGGAATGTTAAAACACTTACTTTTCTTTCAATTTTCCAACTTCTGTGTTGAGTCTTTTGGTTTCTTCCTCTAGTTCTGTTACAAGTTTTGCCTTTGAGTCGATCGTGTCGGTCTTGTCCTGAAATTCGTAGAAAAGAAATGTTTGGAGATGTGACAATCCACAAACAACACAATCTGGACTAAACACTCACAGCATGAAGCAAAATATTGAGTAAACAGAGAAAAATTTATAAAAAAGCAAATATCCTGACCTACTACAGGGTGGTAGAACACAAGGTTTTTCGGGCGTCTGAAAAGTTTATGTTGTCGAATGGATAAAAAAGCTTCAAAATCATCAAAACTGCTATTTTATAGCAGTACTGATGATTTTGATCCTTTTTCAACAGTTTGGTTGCTGCCTGACACACAAAAAAAGACATTTTATCTCCTAGCAAGAGATATATCCTGAAACATTGTTTATTTGCTAAAATTTATTCTGATGGAACCCTTTACTTCGAGGGTTTCAGTAGCAGACATTTCGTATGTCAGTCCGACCTATTGTTAAACGCAGTATTACTGAGGAACGAGAATCACAGTCGATATATTATGGTCCACAAACCCTCATTCACTACAGATTATCATAACTTAGTTATCCATCGTGGATTTCTTAGAAGAAAAAAATTTTGGTTTGTCGAAGGTGAAAAATAGGATTTTCATTTTTATTGATTTGAAACTCTCAGATACCACTGCTATTAACTCAACTTGATTTGAGCACTACCCTGTAATTGGGTACGCGAAGCCTAGATGGAAACCCTCTTTAAAGTAGGGTTGGATTTCATTTTTATTCTGCGATAGAGGAAATGACTAGACCATATGGTAACAACGACGTCTCAAGCAGACACCAGTTCCGAATCGGGTGAGGATTTTTTCACACTTTTCCTGTGCATGGTCGTTGGGGTGAAGCAGTGCTTACATGAACCATCAAGCCGTCTAACAGACCTCTCGCATATAATCATCCCAGCATCACAGGAATCAAACCTATGTCCGAATGATCCAATGCGTAGCTCGAAACTTTACCGATCGAGTAAACCAGGCTATATGTCTGTGTGTTTATTGATACAGGACCGAGTCGAGCGTCGTATTCAAATAATGGACCCTGAGTATGTCTTGTCACTTGTAAAAGTGTCTTGTCGATCATACCTGCAGCTTCTTATACATATCAATGTTTATTCCCTTCACATTGTCCAGTTGTTCTCTCAGAATGACAAGTGAATCTTGTTTATCATAGATATCCTTCTCCAACAACTTCATGGCAACTTCTAACTCTTGCTTGAGAGAGATTTGAAGCTCAAGTTCCCGCTCTACATCCTGCAGAAGTGGTGGTGTGATTAGATTCTAAGTAAGTAAGCTAGAGTGTAGTTGCTGATACTAAACCTTTCAGTAGCTCTTTTCTATTAAGTGGCTGTTAGTAGGTTCCTTTTAGGCAATGCTTCGGGCCTTGCTAAGAGTGAATTTCAATAAAAAAAAATGTCAGAAATATGCATACAGCAGGTAAGCAGTTTTTTTTTAAAATCCACTCAAGTCAAGGCTGGAGTTGCGTTGTAATTGTTGTAGGCCTAACGAGTAATTATGTCAGATTTATTTACGTAACCACAAAAATATTAATATTTCTGGTTACTGTTAACGTTTGCATGACATGTGATTAAAAGATATGTTTGCAATGATAATCCAATGCACATGCTCTGTTACTACATTAGGAACCTCAAAAGTGCATCTTCGAAACCAGGAGTTAATATGATAATTTAATGTGATTTCAACACAAATGAATGAAAGACTTGATTCACAGCTTAATTATGTAAGTGTTGTATTATGTACTACGTAATTCCGACACCATTGCGTAATTCCGTTAAAACGAAAATCCAGACCATTTCTAGTTAAAGCAGGGTGGCAGTTCATTGTTTTTATTGCTTATTGCTATTTCATAGCAGCATTGATGGTTTTGAAACTTTTTCTGCAGATCGGCAATTTATTTTATTATCAAGGGATAAGTCCTGAAATATTGCCTATTTGCTAAATTTTCTTCTGATGGAACCGGTTTTTCTTCGGGTGTCTAATTAGCGAAATAACAAGTCAATTATTTTGCCAGTCTGTTAATTGTAACTACACCCTGGAGTTGGAAAACATTACAACGAAACTGAACAGTTAGAGTAGAGCGCAATAAGTTGGTATCTGCAGTGAGTGATAGTTCGGTTCAATTTAGTATGCTAGTAGAGTAGATGGTGATACATTCTCAGTAGCTAATTCCCTTTTGAGTGGTCGTTAATTGTCTCCTTTTAGGCACTGTTTTCCGCTTTGCTTGAAAAGTAAATTCAATAATAAAAAAAAATATCATAAAACAAGTTTAACAAAGGAAACATGACAGACCAGGTGCAGTGACCATGTAAGGACTGTATTTAAATATATATATCATTGTGCTACTATAAAAAGATATAACCAAGAATGAAAGTTTTGAATTTTTTTTTGAAACAAATCTCTAAAAAAATAATTTTTGAATACAACTCTACTTGCTAGAGTCTTTGATAAAATATTTCTGAAAAAATCCAATAAATAAGTGAACAAAATTTCCTTACCATTCTCATCAGAGCTTCTTGTTTCAATTGCTTCTTGACATCATTCAACATTTGGTCGAGACCTGCTTGGGTTTGAACCAAAGTTTGTCGTTCAATCGCCAAGTCTGATTGCCGATCCTGGAAAGTGATAATTATATATATTGAACGACAGACAGAAATGAATGAATATCCACATTTTAGTAATTTCCACATTGACCTCACAATCTTCTGGTTCAGGTCTAAGTCTATGTGCAACAGTCAGGACTGCCACCGAGTGCCCAGTTAGCTCAATCGGTAAAGTATTGGGAATACGCCTTGAGACACGCATTTTTAATAGTTATGACGCAGGTTTGCAAGAACGCAGGAAGAAAACAATACATTCCCGGCTCATTTTAAAAAGATGTGGAGTGGGGTCAGTGGTTCAAAATTTTCAGTTACAGGCAAAATCTGGCAACAGCAAAATGTCAAATTTTTATTAATTTTCGTTATTTTCAAATAACGAATAATAATTTGAGAAAATTATGCACAACTGTGCTACACTCTAAATTTTGTACTCTTTTGTCTAGATTTTGCAATTAGGATTTTTTTAAAAAAGTTAAAATGCCGCTTGCAATAAAAAAAATGTCTGAATTTAGAATATATTCAAAAATTTATATTCGGTCGTGGTAATCCCTGCTCTCAGTTGCTTCCAGTCAGAATTTTTCAATAATTTATTAGGTTTCAAGTTCCCCATACCTACCTCTAATGTTTTCTTATGAGTTGCAGCCATTGTTTCTTTCTCCTCCAGTAACCGAATACGTTCTTCTCGCAATGTTTCAAGAGATATTTTAGCAGCTTCTAACTCCGCCTCTAGAAGCTGATTGGATGAGCTTGTATGCCCCGCCCTTTTCTGAAGTTCACTCAATGTTGTCTCAAGGTATCTGATAAAAAATAAATGTTGATCTTTTGAGTGCAATGAGAATTTATCAATTAAGTTGATAACTTTCAGAGTTTTTTTTCTCTAAATTCACTCTGAGTGAGGCCGGGAGCAGTTCCAAATAGGAATCAAATACCTGCCACTTATTCGCAAAGAGCTGCTAGAAGATATAGTACCAGTAACTACACTCCAACCGAGAAACATCCCAAACGAAACTGAATCTCTATGGTAGAGTGAAGTGATTGGTGCAAGTGTCTGGTGTCGAACAAAAAGGTTTGAAATCATCAATGCTGCTATGAAATAGCAAGGTTAATGGTTTTGAAGCTTTTTGGTCACTCAAAAAAAAAACCTAAGATGCTGCCATTAGGTTAGGATGTCATTTTGATCCTGCGAGAGAGGAAAGCCGAAAATACAGCTTAACCATGTGGTGAACCACGACATCTCGTGCAGATACCAGTTCCGAATCGGGGTGAAGGTTTTCGATTAGCATATTTCTCATTTTTCCTGTGCATGGGCCTGGTTGGTGGAGGAAGCCATAAGCGGTGCTTATGTGAACCACTGTGCACCGGAAAGGCGTCCAGCAGACCTGTCACATATAATCATCATCCCTCACGGGATTCAAACCTGTGCCATGATGATCAGATATGCGTATTCCCAATGCTTCACCGATGGACCTAACCGGCAACCCCATTCTGGCCACACATTTGATAAGTGAAAATTAGCTGACCGAGTTGACCAATTGAATATTTTGCTCGAAGATACCTGTTCCGTTCTTCCAAATAATTCTTCTGATTCGCCATGTTTCTCATTTTTTCTTCAGGTGTCTCGCTGTCCTCTGTTTCTTCTTCCTCTTTCTTCTCCTGCTCGACCAAATCCAACTCAGAACTAATCGATGCTCGATTACCATCTTTGATGTATAAACTGTAGTCTATGATGGCATTCTGTAAAGCAATGAAAACATTGATTTTGTGGGGAGAGATGAACTAGTGATTATCATATTTACTGTTCATGGTAAAAATGAAATAAAAAGAAAAACAGAGAATTGGATGGTTTTCTTTAAAAGTAAAAGATCCTTCTTCGAGTGTCCGAAATGTTGAATGACTTTCTCAAAACCCTTGATACTATCCTTTCTGCTCTAGTGGGCGCAATGACCTAGTGGTTAAACATATTGGCATCGCAGGTTGAAGAATTCGGGTTCGAGTGCGGCTCGCTTATCCATGCTCACCACCCAACCCAGGGTGTAATACCTTGATTCAGACTCCCTAATCCATACCTACCACTCAACCCAGGGTGCAATAACTTGGGTGGGCTAAGCCGAACAGGAAAAGATAATATCTTTCCAGTAATTGTAACCGTGTCCGTCATAATTGGCCGCTGTTACAAGGCCTTGGACAGGGTGATCCACTCTCAAGAAGTGACTATAAAAATATATATATACCTCGAGTGTGTCGTTGAAATCAGAAGTTAATAAATAATTCAAATCTAATATCAATCTGCCGTTTAAAATGAATGGCGGCAGCGACACAAACGATTGAAAGACTTGGTATAAAAGCAATATAAAAAATCCAAATCCAGCCCAACTACAGGTTCGAGTCTGGCTCATTAATCCATACCCATTACTAAACCTAGGGTGTAAAACTTAGGCTCGGTAGGTGGGCTCGGCCGAACTGGAAGTTCATAACCTAATACACCTTGCACCTTGCCTACAAGCGACTGCTGTGCAGGGCCTTGATCAAGGTGATTCACTCAGATGAGTGACGGTTGGATAGGATTTCATTTTTATCCCGCAGGAGAGGAAAGCAGAGAAATCAACTCAATCATATGGAGAACCACAGCCTCTCTTGCAGATACCAGTTCCAAACCGAGGTGAAGGTTTTTAGGCGTATCATATTTCTCATTTTCACTGTGCATGGACCTGGTTAGTGGGAGGAAGCCATAAGCAGTGCTTAAGTGAAGCACTGGTGAGGCGTCTGGTGGACCTGTATAATTATCACCCCTCATGGGATTCGAATCTGCACCATGATGATAACCCGAAGTGTATTCCCCACGCTTTACTAATAGAGTTAACCAGTCACCCATGACGAGAAAAAGCTTGTACTGGTCTATCTTGTTATCTGTACCTGCTTATCCAGATCATCTCCTTTCATACATAAATTAGCATCGATGCAATTCAACCCGACAAGATGTCCTGATAACACAATTCCTTCTTCTGATAGAACCAAGGATTCAGCCTCGTAGAATTCCCTGGAAAGAAGTACCGTAATATAGGATAAGATGTCATTTTTATCTTGAAGGAGAGGAAAGCTGAGAATATGGCTTAACCATGACCTTTCACTAGAACTGTCCGGTATTAGTTATATTTCGTACAGTCACAACGCCGCGTGAGGCCCACACTAATTAAAAAATCAAGTGCATATTAAGAAACTCTCTAAACGTGGATGAGTCCTTGTTTCATGATATTACAAAAGTTACGTCGATTGAGTTGGTGTAAGGTGCCAAAGGCCAAATTTTTTGTTGATAGTGAATATTGAATCAAACTTCAACTATTTTAGGAGGTACGCCACAAAATACTGGTTTCGTGGCAAACCAGACACGAGAGAAGTAACGCGATGGGGTATTTTGGAAAAGGCAATTATTGTTTCATCGCCATTTCGACATGCCTCCCAGTTCTAATCAGAACTAGGAAATAACCTGAGATGATATTTCAACTTATTGTTTGTGGGAGCGTCTCCATGGAGCACAGACCCAACATATCCCCATTTGTGTCCCGTGCTTAGCGAAACAAAAATATTTTTTTTAACAATTCCTAACTTTGATTCCATATTTTAACAACACCCAATCAAAAATTTTATTTTTTTAAGCCCGAGCCATAGATAGACCGAGCCTCGACGCTTACCTAATATAGTCATAATATTTTTGACTGGGTTAAGACCAAAATCTCCAATAAGGCACTTACTTCATGACGTCTCTGTTCTCGACCATCATCCTGAAATAATCTGCAAGTCTCTTTTGCATCAACGCAAGCCGCAACCAAGCCCTTGCTCTGCCTACATGAGTTCTGGATACAAAAAAGTGAGATCGTTATTCTCTCTTTTTGTCATTGATATCAACATTGTCATTTCATGTCAAAACTTTTTGAAACAATTTGGACCATATTCAGCCATCCCTGCTATATGCTACGCCAAACTATCTAATGAATTAATAACGGTCTTGTTATTATTCTGGCAACTACATATTTGTGTTTCTGGTTGACCAGGCATGACCAGCCTGATATAATGTCATATCATGGGAGAATAATCATGCACAATCAGCTGTGAAGGTTATAGGACACATGGTTCTTGGACTGCCCTCCGTTATTTATTGGCAGAGTGGCAGCTACTCAGACACCTGAAGAAATTGGGTTCCACCATAAAAAAATTGAAAATGGGCAATGTTTCAAGGCATATCTTGGGACTAGAAGATTTAAATGTCTTTTCTCGAGTGTCTGGTAGTAACCAAACTGTATAAATAAGTTCAAAATCATCGATACTGCTATGAAATCGATCGTATTTTGCTGTTAAAATGAAAATTACCGCTTTTAGACTTCAGTGTAATTGAAAATACATGAGTTTAATTCAGTTTAAGCTAATATTTGTAATTCGTAACTGTAAATTACTTGATTATAATAATGAAGACAATAACAGTAATAGTAAAAATGGGATACTTGTTATTTTTATGGCGAATCGAAAATTATTAAATGAAATCAGAGATTCGATCTGATTCGAAAAAATTATTCGAATCAGATTCGAATTCCAAATTATTCGGTTTGGCCCAGCCCTAATTATAACTGTATTATTTGCATTAGCATGTCATTGCACTAGACCAAAACTATTCATACGAGAGGTAAACGACTATCTGTCTCAAATTGAAGAATGTGTTGTACTTACTTTATACCTGGCAGATCTCTCACACTGTTGGTTATCTCCGATGCATCGCTTCGAATTTTTTCAATTGCTTCCAACGGACCCCAGAACAGCTTATAGCCAGTGAAAAGTTTTGGCGCTGGAATGAGAAACAGTAAGGTTGTTTAATCGATTGATGACAACATTTGTTTCGTGCGTACTCAAGTACAGGTATGGTAGCCTGTTTACAACAACTCCATATAACTCAAGTTACAAGCATATCCTAATACCCCACATGAAAGTTTTCCAAATTATGAACATATTGTGTGTGTACCTCTCATTTTTTTTCCTTTTATATTGGTTAAAATTTTGTTTCTAGTATTTATGTCCAAGTATTTCACTCTAGGTTGTTATCTACTTGTAGTGCAGTTGCTGGTCAATACAATCTGCAGTTCTTTTTACCAATAAAGGGTAGGTAGGTAGTTTATTTTTTTCATTGAAATTTACTCTGAGCAAGGTCTGAAGCACAGCTTAAAAGGAACCAACTAAAGGCCACTTAATAGCAAAGAGCTACTAAAAGATGTAGTACCAGCAACTGCACTCTAAAACATGGTAGAACTATCTACCTCTTCTTTAAATCTTTTTACTCGCCTCTTACGATAAGCAGGAAATATCTTAGGGACTAATCTAAAGTTCTCTTTAGCGGGTGATCCCAAACTTGCTTAAAACAAATCTCAATAAGTAAAAAAAACCTAATAAAACCACCCACCTTTTAATCCATGCTTCAACACGGCTTCCATGATGATGAAAAACTGTTGCAAAGGGGCGTGGTCACTGTCGAGGGTGTGTCCAGCACTCAATGATGATTCTATCAGGCCTTTGATGCTAAGACGAGCCATACCTGGAAAGTAATGAATACAAAAAAGATCTGGTGATGATGATGTCCTAATGGTTTATTTTAAACAGTTTTGGATATTCACTATATAAACAGAACGTTTCGGCATTTCTGATACACAAAATTGCTATGTGTTACCATAATCTGCCCATTTCGTAGCGTAGTAAGGATAGGTGGCTAGAGTGGCTGTAAAAAAAAATAACATTTTGAATTTAGTCTTTCTTCCAATTGGAAAATATGTTTTGTTCAAGCAGTAGCATAAAAGTATCGATAAGAACTGAAAAGTAGTCGAATCATGTGTTTAAAACAGAATGAAGCTGTTTGCGAAGTCATTCTTGAACATCCGTGTCTCCTCAAAGTACTTTCTTGTCATTTTTGATACTTTTCGGTATTTATCGAAACCGCCTACATATATATATATATTTTTAAAAACTTACCTAATAGATTCTTCCTCTCTATTCTCATTTGCTCAATATTAGTTGAACTTGTGGAATTAGCAGGAGATGGTGTTGATCCTTCGTTCATGTTCTGAAGTTGTGTGTCTTCTGAAAAAAAAAATGAAAGTTGTTTATTCTGAAACAATACTGTATAATTAACAATGCTCAGGAAAATCACAGTTGCCCTTTTAAATGCCAGATTATGCAACTTAAAAATTAGCATATCCGTAACCTTCCTGCAAAGGAAGTATAAAATAATTGAAAAATTGAATCAGTTACAATCAAAAATACACAATCACTAACCTAATAAAGACATCCCCATATATATGACCATTTGTTATATTTCAAAATACCTAGCTTTTACCAATATGTTTTTAATGTATCGGTTGATACAAATTTAACGGGAAACTCAACACTCATGAAATTATTTAATTCTCATTTACAAAGTTATTATAATTGTTAATTGAACAAACAACCTCCCAGCTCCTTCAGCGAAAGCCAGTCTCCTTCTGACGTGACTCTGAAATTACACCAGTACAGTGTTTCCAAAGCTTTCAGCGTATCACCACCAATTTCACTGTTTGCTCGATTTGCTTCATAAAACTCGGAAAGAAGATTCGTTACGGGTGTATTTGCGACTTCGTAATCCTGAAACCCGGTCGGATTTTCATCCCAAAACACTGGCGAAAAGACGGTCCCGGGTGGTGGAGAAGTTGGAGATACTGGGACATGATAAAGCGGCAATATTTGTGGCGAATACGGCACATAATCTTGTGTTTCTGTTTTGATTGACGAAATAGTAGGGTTCAAAGGGCATGATGACCATTCCGCAGACGTTCCGTAACTCCTCGGATATAACTCATCTTCGCAAATTTCTTCGTCACTAAAAATGTCAAATTTTTCATCTAGAAGACAATATATTACTTGACCTTTAACCCCTGATCCAATGATAAGCATATCTTGACGATTGCTGCGGAATTTACTAACCGGATCATCGCTGGATTGACGTAAATTTCTTGCCCCAGAAGCAGTGCCAACAAGGCTTTCTCGAGAAGAATCAGGACTGGATGATCCGTCAGAACCGATGCTTTGCGATCGTTTCGCTCGGAAACGTTTAATATACTTGTCAAAAAAGTAACCACCGCTGCTACGAGATTTCTTGCTACTTTTGCGCTTGGATTTGCCGACATTTTTACGTAAAGGGACATCAACAGGCATGCTATTACATCTAGAACGGGACGATAAACGACGAAAATTGTACTCTGGCTTTCCATGCTGACCGAACTTGTCTTTCAGAGTATTTTGATAGCCTGGACTATTTATCTCAGATTCCGTTTCAAACATTCCACAAAGAGACATGCACGAGCCGCCGGTCGCCAAACCATGAGGGCCATTTTCACTAACTGAAGTTGGAATAAATTCTTTTACGCAATCTTCTTGAATAGTCCACGATGAATGACGTTGTCTTTGTTGTTTACGATATCCTCGTGTGGTGAACTTTGACCCAGTGTTCCCAAAGCTCTGAACCTGGTGTTGGGGAACACTGTAAGGACTAGAAGCGGATTGTTGTATTAGCTGTCTACGTCTTCTAATTGGCATGGTTATATTGCCAATTGATTGAAGGGAAACTTAATTGAACGATTTATTAACCGAAGTAAAATTTAAATAGGGTATAGATATAAATATGTTCTTCAGTCTATGAGAAGTCTTTCACAGTATGCGTTTAACAATGTTTATAACTTTATTCAGAAACAGGATTTATCATGCCTCCCGCTAGCTCATCTAGTGTCGGACCAATGAAAAACCAGCCAGATGGCAAAGTAAATTGTAGGCCTCGTAGAGATGCTTCTACTTTGGATAACACTTGACAAAAACTATGAATAATAAAGAGTTAATCTAAATGACGAGTTGACTTGTATGTTGTGTTTTTCCAAAAGCTGAAGAGCGATTCAACTCACACAACGTTGATTGAAAGTGAAAATATCGTTGAAAATAAGTGTTTTTTCCAACAATCATAGAACAATGAAAACGGAGTTCAAATACACTTTACTCATCAACTCTGCAACAGTAGATAAGCTAAAAGTTTCGAGAAATTTTATATCAGTGAAGGCAATGCTGGTTTTTTGTTTGAAAAAACAAGACCTCAAGTGGAAAACTGCAATTTGAACAATCCACTTCACTCCGCATAAATAAACTTCGTTTAGTTTGTGATTCTTGTGATAGAATTTGTAGGATTAACGCACTCAACAACATTCATAGACATAAAATAGGTGCGATAGAGAATACACAACTATTCTGTTGTTCACAGTACGCAACTCCAATATTTATGACGACAGGTAAAGGTAATCTTCAGGCTCTTTAAAACTTCCACGTCTACATGACGATATGAAGACTTTATAGAAAAATTACAACATGAACAAACTATAAACATTTAAAATAAAATTAATAGTATAAATTATTAATTATTTATGTTTATTCAACCAAGAATATAGGGCTTTCACGGAATCGGAATGCGATCAAATAAATTATAGATTCGTGGATATTTCAAACAGTCCTAATATCAATATATATTTGATGAAATAATTTCTATGATAAGTCCAATGTTTAATATGTTTATTGTTCTGCGAAGCTCTTCTACAGCTGACTTACGCTTAATTTAGACTGGCAGAATGACAGCTACTCTGACAACTGAAAAAAAATTTTTTACCAGATGAAAATTTAGCAAATGGGCAATATTTCATGATTTCAGTGTCCAGTAGCAGCCAAAACTGTAAAAAAGGGTGCAAAATCAGTAATATTGCCATGAAATAGCAGTGTTGATGGTTTTGAAGCCTTTTTGTTCATGCGAAAAAAAAACGAAATAGACATTTCAGACACCTGAAAAAGAGTTTCGTCATCTTGACTTAAACTGTCCCTTCATATCCTGACTACAAAATCATCCTGAAACATTGAAGTATTATGATCTACCTCGCCGATTCCTCACTTTTAATTAAAAGGCTTAGACTAACCTTGGTCTAGCTTGTAATTTTTTCCGTTTTATTGAAGTACACTCTGAGCAAGGTAGGAAGCAGTGCCTAAAAGCAACCAATCAACGGCCATTTAATAGCAAAGAGCTACTAAAAGACTTGTACCAGAAAATACACTTTAAACGGAAAACATTCCAAACGGACTGAACCACCATGGTAATGTGCAATGAGTAGTATCTGCCCCAGGCAATGATAAAACCATCTACCTGAAATTTGCCTGACATTCCTCTTTCTTCTGTATAAAACTTAACATACCGTATTTAATCGATTGCAAGTTGCGGCTTATAAAGTTTTTTTTTTATCATGTTTGTGGCTTAAATTCAAGGGCGTCTTACATTCAAAAGCGGCTTACATTTTTTCTTTGCGATGTCGATACTCTGTCTAAACTTTATTGGCCAGCTTCATTGGTCATAAACCCATATAAGCACCGGCACAGTACCGGTATATGCGCCTTACAATCAAGTAAATACGGTATCTATATATATATTAAATTTTAGAGACCCACATAAATGCAATCAGACAAAATCCAGTCGTTTACATTGGAAAATCCTAGAATGAATAGATTATCGCAAAAAGACAACTATAATTAAAAAAAATTAAAGGGAGGCAGTGAAAAAACACTGCTTCACTCTACCCAGTTATCCCTATTTAAAAAATCCTGACAAACTATGATGCCATAAAACAAAACTGAGGCAATGCTAAGAAAAAGAGGCTTCAACTTCTAAATAATTCATAAGTGTACTCTTACACTACCTAGTTTGCATCCAAGACCAGTCTAAACCGGCTAGAACCAGTTTTGAACTACAACAGATGGTTAAAATTGGATCGATGCATGAAATGTCTCATCTGAAGTAAATTCAATTTCACCTTTTTTACGAGAAAAACAAGATCTGATGCATTCATTATTAATGGCCAGGCAGTCTCTTGTGAACGCCATAATAAAACTTAAAAAAAAGACTTAAAGCGAGATGGCCTAGTAGGAAATATTTTATTGGCAATTGAAGACTGAATACCCAGGGTTCGAATCCCGATAAGTCCATGGTGACGTAATATCATTTTTCCCCAGGTGTCCAAAACAACCCTACAATTTTTTTCGGATGAACGAAAAAGCTTTAAAACCATTAACACTGTATTCCATAGCAGTATTGATAATTTTGAACCCTTTTCTACAGTTTTATTACTCCTAGCAGTAGCAAGGGATATATATCATAAAATATTGACCTTTTGCTAAATTTTCTTCTGACTGCAACCATTTGCTTTGGGTGTCTGAGTAACAAAGTAGCTTTCACTCATCCAGTCTGCAATTCAAGCCAACCAATTGACCAGACTGGTAGAGAGCAGGTTACACAGATAACTAGGCAGAAAGAAAATGGATTTAATCAGGAAAAAATTTAGCGAATGGGTAATATTTTCTGATTATATTTAAAAGATCAAAATACCTTTATTGTGTGTCTGATAGTAAATAAACTTCACAAGAAGTTTCAAAATCATCAATACTGCTATGAAATAGGAATAGGATTCAATTTACTATTCCGGATTAATATCGGAATAGTAAAGTATTCCAAATTGCCAATCCCTGAGCTTGATAGACATGAATGTATATTTGATTTATTCAATATTAATGACCAGACTAACTCTTGCGAATGCTGTGACATTAATAAAGATAAAACAACTTATACATATTTATAAAACTATGAGGCAATTTTTTAATGAAAATAAGATACCTTTCAGCTATTCTACTATCTATACATGCTCTTGACAACCAGTGGTAGAATAGAGTATTTGAGAGAGTAAGAAGAGGGAGCAACGTACCAACCAGGCAGTCCCCTCCATAAAAAAAAACCAAATGACCTTGTAAGAGTTCAAAAATATAGAAATCGCAAGGATTCTATTGTTTGAACAGATTGTTTGTCTACATTAGCGAGACAATTACAGCATTGAAATTGCACCTCGGAAATGTTCCTGGTTCACGCAAATTTTTGCATGATATGCCCCTAGACGATATCTGTATGCAACGATAACACACAGCACATTATCTGCTAAAAAATTAAAAATATCAAAAGTGCATTCTCGTAACCAGAAATTGATATGAAAACTTAAATCTAATGATCAACTCAACTGCTTGAACGACTTGTAATGATAGCAACTTCAAGACAAAGGCCCTCATAGCGTAATTACGCAAGTGTGCTACATTACGTAATCCAGCCAGTGTAATTCCGTTATAACGTAAATTCAGCTCAATTCCAGCTGGAGTCTGACTATGCGATAAAGGATACCCCTAGTATAATAACCTCATTCACTGACCTGACTCTTTCCTTTTTCCAATTTTTTTCAGAGACATGAAAGAAGTTGAAATATCGTTGAATATAGAAGGCAGTGTGATGGAACTTCCTGAACTTTGAGATGATTGCAAATCCTTCTTGCTCTCTTGTCTGGTGAATGATCGAAAACGATGAAACGGAGACGTTGATTTGTCGTCTACATTAAAAAAAAACAGCTATATTCAGGGATTCTTTGTATAAAGATTGGTTTTTTTCACAATTGCATCAACATTGCATAATATCAAACAGACTGGCGGAACGTCCGCTAAAGCCGGGCGGAATATCGGTAAGACAATAAATACCGGTATTAAGTATCAAAAATACTGTATCGCGTTAATCTTCGCAATATCGGTTTGCTGTGATACCAATAATTCGTAACATACCGCCCAAAATGATTATAAGTCGATGCATTATTGGATCAAGTAACACAAAAAACTATTTTTACCACTTACACCTGCTGGTATGCCTCTATTGAACTTTTGCAATGACGTGAAACAACAATCTGCCCCCATGTAGAGGCATGCACCTGATTTTTTAAAAGGTTCATCATGCCTCACGTGGCTCTTTAAAATGACACAATAGCATGTTTTTGATAGCAGGAAGTGGCTTGGCATAGCATACTGGTAATACCGACATTTTGGCGGTGGTATGCCAGCACACAAAATATACCTTTTACCACCCAGCTCGAATGTCAGCTAATCTGCTACTGAAATAAAATGGGTTCCTTCCGAAGATAACTAGCAGTGGGCAATATTTTATGATATTCTTCTTGCTTGAAAAAAAATGTATCTTTCTTGCGTGCGGTAACAGACAAACTGTAGAAAAAGGTTCAAAATCATCAATACTGCTATAAAATAGCAGTGTTGATGGTTTTGAAGCTTTTTTATCTATTAGAAAAAAAGGCGCGAACATTCTGGACACCAGATGTCATGCGGATATCAACACTGAATATAAAAATGTACACTCTCATATCATGTGATGTGTGGGCCAGTATGCAATACCAGGGATGTCATTGAGGCAACTGTGAGTGCGATGGCATAGTGGTTAAACATGTTGACATATCAGGTTGAAGATCTCAGGTTCGAGTCCGGCTCGTTAATCCATGCACCATTCAACCCAGAGTATAATATCTTGGTTAGACCGAGCCAAACTGATGATTTCTTTCCGGCAATTTTAACCCTGCCAGTCTATAAGTGGCTGCTAGCGCAGGGCCTTGGGCAGGGTGATCCACTCTAAGACTATAAAAACTGACTTAATTTTTTTGCTGCAATGCAGAAAGACGTTCTTATCTAAGCAGTTGCTGACCATAAGCACACGCTTGTAAAACACATGAGCCAATTAGGACTCCTTAGGACTCCAAATTACCAGTTTTCAAAATGCCATAATCAGGGACGTCTGAAACTAGTCAAATATTCAAATGCCTTAAAAAAAGATACTTTTTATCCTGAAAAATGAAATATTTTTGAATAGTACATTTCGAAGATTGTCAGAATAAACGTGTGTAGATTTACCAAAAAAATTCACGTTTTCAATGAATTTTGCATGATTTTGAGAGAGCAAATCAAACAATGACATTTGCTTTTTTCTGAATTTTGGAACTTAAATCTTTCAGTAGTTCAAAGTTGCTGTTTTTCAAGAAAACATGAAATATTTAAAATGTATCTGGTATTCCATTTTCAGAATTTTTTTTAGAATGAAAATAGTAAAATATTAATAATTGGGAACAAACTTTAGAATAGTTCTGATGTATTCCCTGCATGCTGTAAAAGGCGACTAAAAGAAAACAAAGAAGTGGTAGATTTTACCATCGCCCAGGACAGATAACAATCACTGCACTTTTCTATGGCAGTTCAGTTACGTTTGAAATGTTTTCCGTTTAGAGTGCAGTTGCTGGTACAACATCTTGTAGTATCTCTCTTTCATTAATTAAGTGGCCATTAGGTTCCTTTTCGACACTGCTTTCGGCCTTGCTCAAGAATTAAAAAAAATTTGCCGTAATTGTAAAATCTCCATCACTCACTCGTTCACACACATATGTGATAATTTATGAATCTATGCTCATTTGTATAAATTTATTTACCTTGTATAATTTCTGTAGGTTGATCAACATTATCACCAGCTTTGCTTTTATTGTCTATTTCTTTCACAGAGTTTTCTGCACCTTGGACGACTTCAAATGTCCCAGAGTCATCAGCAATGCCTGAATTGATGACAACGGATTATATTTTTGAATTTTAAAGTATTCACAATGTCTACCGATCTACTAGGTCGAGTGTAGAGTCTACTTGATCTTTGTTAAACATGAGATAGATGAATGGATTTAACAGTTTGTCTGGCTTCCGAGACTAAGATTTCATTTTTTTATAGCAACTTCTTAGAGTGGATCACCCTGTCCAAGACCATCTAATAGTGGCCACTTATGAACGGACAGGGTTACGATTACTGGAAAGATATGATCTTTTCCTGTTCGGCTTAGTCGAAGTATTCCGATCATTCATGGCATCCAGAGTGACAAAAACTTGTTTTTCTTCAATTGTCTGATGTGATAAAAGCTGATTTTAAACCTTTTTGTGCAGTTTGATCCCTAACAGACACTTAAAAAGCGACATTTTAATATGATGAGAAGAGTTCTATCATGAAATGTATACCATTTACTAAATTTTCTTACGATGGAACCTATTTCCTTCGCGTGTCTGAGCAGCACAGTAGCTTGCATTCTGCCATTCTGCCTCTAATCATTATTGGTATTATCATGTTTATCAAATTTGCCTCCTGTATCCCATTTGCAAAACCCCTGTTCGCCGAGTTTAAGCATTGCTATCCTACTATCGTAATTCAGGCGGTGCATCCATAGAATCAAAACTTTCCAAAAATGGTAATAGCACTCATTTTTCTATGAATATTGCCTTATGGTGCATTTATTCCTTTGAAGAATAGCAGAAAAAGATAGCTAATGATTCACAACTAACTGTTTACTGATTATTAAAGCAAATGATAAGATATATTATATATTTTTGTAAGCCCTGGCCCCAAAGATCGTGCCATTAAAACAAATCTGTTATATCAAATACCCGCCCCTATCGTTCATGCGCATATCTATTTCTTTAATAAATCCTACTCTCTTATATTTGCCAGACATCGATGCACGAGAGGAAACATGACGAGAGTATGTATGTTATCGACTAACTCGAAGAAATAAGAGAGCAGCTGCGTCTCACATTAAATTTTGAATCATGGGTTGGAGCTCAAATTTGTAAAATAATTTCAAATTTCTATTATATTATAACATCTGTTCCAAGCAAATCATTCGATGTATAAAACCCATGGGTTCATTGCCTTCATGATCTCAAGGTACTACATATTTTTCCTATTTAAAAAAATTTTGAGTTGAATCACAATTTTTTAATTCTGTTTTTGCAAATTTGTCTGAACTTCATAGAGTTTGAATTATTCTAATTCATTATCTCTTGCAAAACATTCTCTGTATACAATTTGTGACGTTTATGCTTTCAATACTTCAAACTCAAGGACCATTTTTTATTCACAGCAAAATTTCAGATAAACAGCACACTTTTTTTAATTTTGTTTTTTTCAATTGGCCGCGAGCACTTCAAATTTAGACTCTTTGGAAAGCTGTTCCTAACCATTATCGAGAGTAAAAATATTCCTTTAATCCAACTCACTATGTTAAAAAAAGCAAATTTTCATTTTCGATTTACCATTGTAGAATTTCTTGACAGTTTACGATTGCGCAATTTCTTGATAGTTTTTTGCTGCATAAGTTGCAGTGCGCGATGCATGCGATTGATAAATTTGCCAGAATAGTCGTGCGAGGCACATTCCATTAAACAATCTACGTCCCAGCATTTTTTAATGTTTGATAACATAATGATGGCTACAGCATGAAAATGTGTGTAAAACGCGGTGGTGTAAAACTCTAAACTCAATTTCTTTACACCGTAATAATTGCATATCGGCCGAACGCGACGATTTTCACGTCATAGAAAATTAATACATGACGCAAGCAAATGTTGATCTTTATATTACACAAAACTTCTAAACAGTAAAAGCAATCCGATATTATTACTATTGTCTCTCTCCAAGTTTGGTAGTGTCGAAAATAAAAATTACTGTTTACTTTAAAATAAGTGCTTTGATAAGCAAGCTAATGCTTTTAATTAATTAAATTATACGTTATCAACGACAGATTACGTAACACAAGCGTACATACGTAAGAACGTAAATTTAATTCTACCTTGGCTGACACTCTACTCTTCAGTGAAAACAACAACGCCAGAGTTATTTTACCTCAAAAAAATTAACAAAATGCAAAAAACAAAGCAAATACAACCTCAAAACGAATGCAAGTCCTGTATGAACATAAACGCACCTGATGATTCCATTACTTGAACCTCAGAAGGTGTTACACCAGTTTGATCTCCCGCTGATAAAGCTTCCATATTATGTTGGTCCTCACTTTCTTGCACTAATACTGTTTCATTCACTAAAATATTGGGAAAAATAACATGAAATTCATTTCATAAACAGTGAAGCTTATTAGTGAAGATGTGACTTTTGAAACTTCAGAAGACTTTTCAAAGGGTAATATAATATATATATATATATAGATCAAACATAAGATAAGAAAGATCTTTCAGTGTTCCCCTGGGGGTGATAAAATTCTCCAAAACCAACATCTGTGGGCACGAGGGCCTAGTGGTTGACCACGTTGGCCTCACAGTTGGGTTGGGTCCCGACAAGTCCGGCTCGCTAATCCATGCCAACCACTCGACCCAGGGTGTAATACCTTGGGTAGGCTAAGCCGAACAGAAAGATCATATCTTACCAGTAATTGTAACCCTGTCCGTCTATAAGTGGCCGCCGTTTCAGGGCCTTGGTCAGGGCAATCCACTCTAAAGGGTGGCTATAGAAAAACAATACTGCTATTCACATCAGCTCTCAATGCAGGGTTGCAAATAACACTAAAGGATGAGAGCCTTCCTTACTCTCGTCCACACTCGCGGCAAAACCTTTACAAGAGTCTCTCAATAATCTCGTAAATAGCAAGTTCCCCATAAATAGAGTATCTGCACGTTTATAAATTACTTAATACAGATCTTTAAAACATTCTGGACAACTTCTCATTACTAAACTTATGATGAAGGTCTTTAATAGAAGTGTACTGACGAAATGAAAGTTTTTTATACAAAATTACAAGAATTCATTTTTCAATAACTCAAATGTTGAAAACCAGGAGTATGGCGTACTCTTGTAGACGAAACCTTATTTGCATCCCTACAACAAACTGTTGTCAAAAGCGATATTACTGGATAGGAATTAATCATTTGTTGATAGAACAGTGAAGCCAAAAATTCCCACCCCAGAGTAAATAGATGCTTTAGCAGTTTCATACCTCATTAGCCAGGCTTTTGATTTTAGTAACTTGCTCACAATTAGTACCTTGTGAACTCACCCAAAATTTCTCTTTCTATTGAAATTCACTCTTAAGCTGTAATAGCAGTGCCCAACAAACAAACTTATGCCCGCCCAATTAATGGCGAAGAGCTACCACAGAATGCAGAACCAGCAACTGCACTCTAAATCGAAATTCAAAGCAGAATCAAACGGGTATAGTAAGTACAGTAGTTGGTATCTGCCCAGGGCAATCGTAGATATGTCAACTAGTAAATCAATAAATTCTTAAAATATTATTCAAATATTAGTCACCCTTTTCTTGCTCAATATCTGTAACAGATTCCTGAGGTTTTGCATCCTTCAAACTAATCGCAGGTTCTTCTTTTGGAACAACATCAGGCTGTGACCTGGAGATGGGAAAACACAAAATGAGATGATTATTAATAAACAGGATTTGACGCTATTGCGCTTTGTTTTTATTGAAATTCGCTCAAAGCATGGCCACAGGAAACGAATCAAAACTTGAAAATTCTCCTGAAGCCACTAAAGTGCAAAGAGCTACATGAAATGCAGGAATAGGAACAAGAACCCCCATTCCTGATGGATGTCTATTAAAGCGACTTTTTAAAGCCTTGTAGATCAACGCGATCAGGAAAGCAGCAAGATGGCTTTGTGGTGCATATACAAATGATATAACAGATTCTGAATCCCGGTCATGCTTGCACTAAGACATTTGTAAGAGTATTCAAATACCAGTGCAAACAGTCAGCAAAAATGCTTCCACAAAATATTGGTGTTGAAGTCAGATACAATGTCTAATTTGGACAGCCAAACAAGCAGAATGGCAGCTACTCAAACACCCAAAGAAAATCCAACACAGAGGGAGACGAGATTCTGTCACACTGTGATCAAATAAACAACACATACATTTTCCAATTGCAAAAGAAATAATTTGCAGATCCTTCAATTATTTGATATGTTTTCATTATCAATATTTAGATTTTTGAAATATGCTTCTTTTTAGAGAAATTTAATATTAATATGGGCAGCCTTGGGACGATGCTCGATAACCTTACCGGTTCCTCATTGGCTTCACATGGGATGGAATGGCAAAACGCAAGATAAATCTTGGAGCTACATATAATTGTAAACATTGTTAATTGCATACTGTGAAATAAAAGTCATTTCATTGCATGTCTACTCTGCTATTCAGACACCCGAAGAAAATTGATTTCAAAAGGAGAAAATTTAGCAAAGGCCAAAACAGGGTGCAATGATACATCTCTTGCTAGAAGCTAAAATACACCTTATTCAACCGAACTGTTTGAAAAGTTTCAAAATCATCAATACTGCTATGGAATAGCAGTGTTGACGGTTTTGAAGCTTTATGTCCATTTGGAGAAAATGAAACGAACATTTTGGACACCTGAAGAAGTATGACCTCATCACTTGAAATTACAAAAGTATATTTGTTCTTAGGATGGGAATCCAACCTTATCAGTCAAAAACAATATAAATCTATGAGAAATATATACAAGGAGGATATCACTCATTCCACCCTATTATTGCAGCTCAATATTGTATAATACAATGATATATCTCTTGCTGGAAGCTTAAAAATGGCTTAAAAACTGCAACCAAACAGTACAAAGATTTTAAAAGATTGACGCCTTATAGTAATCATGACCTTTTCGGACATGTAAGGAAAAAAAACACCTTGCAGTCTACAATGGATTAAAATGGAAAATTTTATACAGTTCTCAAGCTCTTAGTTCTATCTGATATGTTTTCTAATTTGATAGTAGTTTATGGTAACTAATACATTCTATCTTGGGTGATTCTTAAAAAAAATGGGACTGAATTCTTGATCTGCCCTGTGGCTACTGTCCCCAGAATAGTCCTGGGCCTATGGTACTAATGTATTTCCTACAAGTGTAAGAGGCAACTAGGGATACTAAGAAGTGGTTGAAGGTTTTCCAATGTCCAGGGCAGATACACCCACTGCATGCATGCACTTTATCATGGTGATTCAGTTCCATTTTGGATGTTTTCCGTTTAGAGAGCAGTTGCTGGTACCATATCTTTGCTGCTGAGATGCCGTCAGTTGGTTCCTTTTAAGCACTGCTTCCAGCCATGATCAAAGAGAATTTCAAATAAAAAAATAAAAAAAAACTCAAGGCTTTGGGCAGCCTCAATATTCAGGTATTCTCGGTTTTTCGATAATTTTTAGATCGATTCATTTTGCAGTAAAACCATGATATATGCCAGATTTTATATTGTAACATTTGATTTAGACTTCGCAAAATAGTGATATATCTGCAATTTCATATTTCTGAAATGATGAAACCGTATTCTATTCACAGGCCAATACAATTTCAAATTTTGCTTTAACCCAGCTAGAGAACAGCCCTAGGACAGTCAGCTTTTCAGATTGTTATTAGATTTAGGCTGAATTTACGTGTCAACGCAGTGGTGGCGGAATTATGTAATGGTACAAAATTACATAATTTTGATCGTTTGCGTTGATTTAAATTATTATGTTAACTTCAAGTCTGGAGAATGCATTTTTAAGGTTTTTGATATAGTAACAGAGCATGTGCTTCGGATTATCGCTGCAAACATATATCGTTTAAGCACATACCATGCAAACCTTAACAGAAACCAGAAAAATTAATATTCACAGTACTACGTAACAAAAAATCTAATAAGGCCGATAACAAGTACAATTAGCAGTGGCCAAAATTAAATATCTTCTGGTTTCGGAATCAACCCTAGTAATTTCCCTGAATCGAATATTCGAATCAGACGTCATAAAATGAAAAAGACATTCTTTCATCAGTTTATGTGAAATTCACGATTATTTTTCAAAAATATTCGAAATCATCACTTCTGACAGCTTTGATTCCAAATTGTTGCAGAAAATGTATCGCACATTTTGGACAACCCTAATTACAACCCAACTCTAATTGTTATTACCTACATTACCTAGGAATTTCAGCTGTGCTGGAAGGTACAGTTGCTTCGTTAGTACTTCCTTGTGAAGAATTGTCGTTCTCTGATGGAACACTATCAATGATCTCTATCTCCTGTAAATAAGTATATATGTTTCTTTTCACATATTAAGACTGAAATACATGTTCCCGTTACATTCATATCATCTATGTTCTTAATTTTCTGTCACAACGGATACAGTTTAGTAGAACCTTGTGTTTCTTTAAAAGTTTGCATTTCACCACCGCAGAGCACAAACGAGGTGTCCAGCAATTCAATGATTATCCCTCACAGAATTAAAACCCAGAACAATCAGAGATGCGTAGCCCAAAGCGTATTGCTAATGCTTTCACAGTTCATGTCAACTGGACAGTGGACACCCGGGTTACATTAACATCACATTTGATACAAAATACAAAAATCACTATCTTACCTGTGAAGTATCATCACTGCTAGTTGCATCACTCAAACCTTTCTGTGCTTTGTCATCAAAATCCAAGTCTTTTTTAGCCGCACATATTTCTTTTGAAGTTATTTCAATATATTCAGCGTCAGCCATGTTTAATCCATTTGGTTAGCACACCAGATTACTCTAGTCATCAGACTAATATCTTTATGTTATAACTAGCACTAACCTGTTAACTATATATAAAAAAATATTACTATACACCATAAAACTTGGAGAATCAGGCAAAGCGATTTCATAATCAGATACAGAATATTATATTATTTATTGCATTTAATCTTGAAAAAGTTAAATGAGGTGCAACAAAAGCTTACAATAAACTTATCATTTCTGTAAAATGAGAATATGATATTTTCATTGCGTATTGTCATTAATTAAGACAACCTTCGTCAAACTATTCGCTGTCACGCCTGGGTGCGTTTTTTGCTTCACCAATGACGTCAACAACATTAATTTTAGTTGTAGTGAGGATGGACCCCATGCATCTTGCGTGGCAAAGTACCTGGGTTGTATATAGCAAATATCATCATTGTTGGTGCATTGCAATACTAGCATTTTTTCATCAGGGCATCACGGCTAGTGCTGGGCAAAACTGAATCATTTGGAATTTGAATCTGATTCGTATATATTTTTTTCTAAATCTCATCGAATCAGTAATTTCATATAAATGAAAAATATCCCATTTTTACCATTTCATTACAAAAATCGAGAAATGTATGGTTACGAATTACTAATATTAGCACAAACACACTTAAAGGCAATGTCTAAGAGCAAAAATTCTCATTTTTACTGCCAAAATACAGTCGAATCAAATTGCCCAGCCCCAATGGCAACCAAAAAACCTGAGATTGAAACACAGAATTAGGACATCAAAACATTGACTTGCAGATTGATAGAAATTTGAAGTACAGAAGGGTATTAATGGTTAATAAGAATGGGAAGTGCAGATGATCTTGTTGATGTTTGAAAGTCCTTTTCTATTCTGGTTCACGGCGGCAGAATCTTTTTATATATTCGGGTTTCTGAAACATTCATGTCATTTTCTTCAGATGGACGAAAAAGATTGAAAAATCATCAACACTGCTATTTCATAGCAGTATTGATGATTTTTGAACCTTTTTTCTACAGTTTGGTTGCTACCACTACCAGACACTCAAAACTGGGTATTTTATTTTCCTAACAATACATTATGAAATATAAATGAAATCGGGTTCGAGCCCCGTCGAATCCGGCTCGATGACCCATGCCCCCCACTCAACACAGGGTGTAATAACTTGGTAGGCTAAGCCGAACAGGAAAAGATCATATCTTTCCAGTAATTGTAACCCTGTCCATCTGCAAGTGACCGCTGTTACAGGGCCTTGAATACTGCCCATATGCTGAATTTTTTTTCCGATGGAACCAATTTTCTTAGGTGTCTGAGTAGCAGAGTAGCAGAGCAGCTGAGTAGCTGTCATTCTGCCAGTCTGCTCTGGTCAATCTGAGATCAAAATGGTGAAGTGAACTAGATTTATTGCTCTGTTTGCTACAAAGTGCACATAAAGCTTTTGGCACTGGTATCTAAAAAAGGGCTACACCTTCTTATTGACAAAATAGTTTAATTGCACAATACTGATATATATAGATGAGGAGCGATTCATGAGGATTAGAGACATGGGCCTGCTGCAAAATAAAAATATACCGGTATGTAATTTTATGGCATACTGTTAATAATTAGGATATCAAATCATTGGCAACAAAGATTGATAGAAAACTTATTTAGTATAAAAAGTCTATGGCCAAAAAATAAATAATTTTCATTCATAAATAGAGAGAGTAATACGGTAATCAATGCATTTATAGACATAATCTTCATCCGGTGACTGAAGGTATTAGTTTCCATACACCATAGCGTTAAATTGAACTAAACTATGAGGCAGATTTCTGGAGTATGGGTTTAAATTTCACTATTGTTTTGTAAATTTGGTTGCAAACTGGTGTAGTCATTAGGGCACTGAACACTGTGATACTTCTGGTACTGTACTGTATTAAGTCATACACCATAGCGATTAATTGAACTAAGCTATCAGGCAGATTTCTGGAGTATGGGTTTAAATTTCACTATTATTTTGCAAATTTGGTTGCAAACTGGTGTAGTCATTAGGGCTTTTGGTACTGTACTGTATTAAACCATATGCCAGTAACAAAAATCTACTGGCAAGGGTTGGAATTTCTTATGTTGGAGTTTAATTTTAAACTTTGAACCATCTTAATTTGAACTTTGCTATAAGGACAGACACACGGCTAATTATTTGTGACACTTTTGCTGGGAACTTGTAAAAATAATCACCAAAAAAAGCTCTTGAGATCATTAAAATCTGAAATTGCACGATGAAGCACTAACTAATCACCACATAAATTCTAAAACCAATTATCGGTCACGATTCGAAATGGTCGCACAAAAATATTATTGGATTTAAGACTAAATTTCATGTTTGCAATATTCCCACACCAGTTTTGCTGAAACTGCATCTTGGATACCAATTCCTAACGATTTGTAAAAAGTAAATTTTCCTGTTTTAACAGGTTTTTCTTTCAACAAAACTTCACCAATTTCAGCATAGATGTCACATTTTGATAAAATCACATCTCCAGATTCATTTTCAGCAGATTCTCGACTGTCGACATAAACAACCGAATTTTGCATAATTTCGTTATCGCATTCTCGCCATGTAGGCCGGCAGGCCCCAACACAATTCACATGGCAACCGCGTTTCAGCCATTTTCCAAACAAAACCGGGTCAGTTGAAAGGGTAACTGTTATCACAACATCACAATCCTTAACAGCCTCTTCTGCTGTTTTACAATTTTTCATTGGAAGATCTTTCAATTCTTCACAAAGATTTTGAGCATTATCGTAAGTTCTACCCCATATTTTTATTTTCTCAATCTTCTTGTATGCATCACAGAAGGCAAGGATGTGACTCCTGGCTTGTACTCCTGAACCAAGAACTCCAATAGATTTTGGTGGTTCAGACACCAGGAGCTGCAAGAAAAACAAGAATCGGTAACGCTGCAAAATTGAAATTGAGCCCAGGGTAGACACCAATCACTGCACTTTACGATAGCAATTCAGTCCTGTTTGGAATATTGCTGTTTAGAGCAGGGATATCCAAAACGATTAAAATACATTCAGAACTGAACATATTCGATATCGTAAAATTCTTGATTTTATATATATTTCAGAATAGTTGCTTTCAAAAATATATTGTTTTTATTGCGTAAATCCATTTGCAATAATCTGAAAATTCCATTTTCGCTCTTTAAATTGATACACTTACTTCAAACAAGGGAAATATTGGATTTTGTTCATGTTTCTCTAAATTTGGTGATTAGTATATTACCTTAAAATAGTCCCAACACTATTTTATTTAAAAACGGGGCTGAATTCTGAAGTATTCGGTATCTTTTATTCATAATTATTTTTTCAGAATGTATTCAAAATAGTTAAAAACAAAAAGCTTCTAGCACTACAAAATTGTCTCAGAATCTAATATTGCAGATGAAAAACTATTTACCAACAAAGAAAAAAAAGCACAGGCTGCATAAAAATCACTGAAATCTAATGTAAAAGTTCAATGTCATACTTGCAACAATCCCAGACCAATTTCGCCGAAACTGCATCTAGGATACCAATTCCTAACGGTTTATAAAAAGTAAATTTTCTCACAAAAAAAGGGAATTACACAAAAAAATTCAAAATATTTCTTTCAGAGATAAATAATTGGCCGCATAATTTTTCTTTGTTATTTTCAGCACAATCAAATATCCTTTATTCTCTCACTGCACTTTACTACAATGATTCAGTCGTTTTTAAAGATTTCCACTTAAGAGAACGCAGATGCCGGTACAATGTTTTGAATTAACTTTTTGCCTCATGAATGGCCCTAAGTTGTTTCCTTTTAGGTGCAGTTTCAGGTCTTGTATAGTGGGGATGGACCAAGTCCACAAAGACTCGGCTGAGGCCGAGGATGTCTGTCAGAATTGGGCACAGAGTACACTGAGTATCAAGGCGCTTTTGACTAATTAAATACAATAGGTAAACTGTCCCCGAATGCCTGTATAAAACCATCATTTTTTGTTCCCTTATTCTCCCACTATTTCAAATAAGGACGCAGATAAACGCGTTGGATTCCATGTGTATCTTCTCATTTGTTTAGTATTAAATGCAGTGGTCAGTGCACTGTTTGCAAAAGCTACCTCCCTGCCCCATATTTACTACAAAAGAAACCTCCGTGCCTCATATAAATTCCCAAGTTTGCAATGACAATGTGTTTTCACAATTTGCATTCGTTGACTAATAAATGTCAGAAATATCTCAAGAACATAACAAATGACCTATCCATTCCATAAATTTAGGTTGTAACGGCTCCCGTCGAAAATCATGGAGATACTACTTTTTTAGACCTACGAAGAAAATTGCCCACATTAGAAGAAAATTAGAATAAAAGGAACAGAAATATTGAATTCTGCAGAAAGATGGCAATGTTTCATTTCAATGTTTCATTGTATTTTTGAGTTAAATGAATAAAGTAGACCTGGGCGGCATCACGTATATTTCGTGCCAGTTTTTTGTCGTTACTTGACGCGATAGCGATAACTCATCAACTTGTAACCATTTTAGGCAGTATTTCGCCACATATCGGTGTCACAGTTAACCGACATTGCGAAGACTAACCAGATACGATATTTTGGAAAACCAAATACCGGTATTTAACGTCCTACCGATATGCCGCCCAGCTCTAGATCAAAGGCCATTGTCTTTTGATTTCAGAGTCAATTGTTTTAATCTAATGTTCATAAAACAAAGAAATATTTTGTAGCGTGGTCAACTGTAAATGTTCAGTTCTGCTAATTTCGAATTATTGATTGAAAGTTTCGAACTTAACCCAAAAGTCATGTATCATAGCTCAATCTCTAAATTCAGTTGAAGTGTTCAATATTCCAGACTCAAATATACTAATTCCTGTGAAGGTAACCGAAATCAAGATGGCAACAAGAAAATAGTCAGACTGTCTGTCTGTAAAGGTTTCCCTCATGCTTGGAACAAATCAAAAAGTTGAATTTCTCAAGATCACGCATTTACCTGTGTTGCTACGACAGAAGCTGCCGCTGTTCTCATTGCCGTGATAAGTTCTCCATCCATCAGACACGATAAAGCACCAGTATTTGGATCAAATAAGGAAATATAAACCATATGACTAGGGAGATTGCTTTTCACATTATCAGGATACATAGAAACAAACTTTGTTGCAAGGGTATCATCAGAGGAACTGTAACTCGGCATTACTAAATAGGTCCCATTGGTATCTCCAACGGGAAATGCGCACCGCAGCGGCTGAGATTCTCGATTGGATGAATATTCCTCCAAAGCCCGTCGAACTGCTGGTATTAATTCCGAGTATTTGAGATACTTTTGGACTAGGTTACGAGTAACAAAAGGTATAGTTTCCATTCTAAATTCTACAACTGATATATATTCTTTAAAACATGAGCAAGCAATTATATTGTTGCTACAAGCGCGGCAAATATTGGAATAGGATAATAATGTCCGGATTATATAAATAGATCACTATTTATAATAGTAGGAGATGTGGTAGATGATATTATCATTGCCCATGGCAACACCACTCGCTGTACTTTACTGCAATAAACTATAATAATCTTTGCACTTGCAAATGATGACACTTTTCAAGAAAATATTTTAACACTCTCATTTACAACATAGCATTCAAGCACATTGGTGTTCTTATTCAACACAGACACCAAGAATGCCCGGAAGACCTAATCGGAACACCCCTAAAACTGTTAGATACAAATTACGATTAGGCTACAACGCAGAAAATCATGCTATACCGTAATGGGGTCTCATGAAGTTTAGTACGGTACCATATACGGTACTGTATATCCGATTATCATAAAAATTTTCCATGTTGGAAAGGACTCATCCTAAACCGGGAGATAATGCCAGATGCTTGCAGCATTGGCGCCCCCTAGTTAGGATGAGAATATTCTGCCAGTTTTTATTTTGATGACATTCGGGAATATGGTACTGAACTTCACTAGACCCCCGTAATGTTGCTCCACATCAGTAAGAGAAAATTTTAAGTAACTAACTTAGGCTATAAAGTTTTTTCTAAACCTTCAGTCTCCAGAGCCCTTGTCATCAAACTATTTTCTAAATCCTACAGAGTTTAACTGTGTTTCAAGAGATTTCGCACACATAGGTTTTCAATTTACCTTGACTAAATTTATTATTTCAAAAATACTGGAAAAATCAAAAATGTAAAGAAACAGCATATTAGTATAATTTTACGTTACGTTTATTTACGTTACTTCTAAGTTAGGCCAAAGTCAGATTTTTTTTTTGGTAATACAGTACCGGTACCGTAATTGTGACCATAAATCAATCATATGCTGTGATGCAGTAATACAGAATAGTTGCACGGTTTTCAGCTCGCGCTGTGCGTGAAATCACCGCATGCGGGCCAGGCGTCCAGCAAGCCTCTCGCTAATCAGTAATCACCCCTAATGCTGAATGGGATTGGAAACCTATTTCAGGATTAGTCTTTAAAAAGAGGCAGTTTTCAACAACATCCTTAGGGCTTCCCCACCAACCATGCCCATGAAGAGGGAACATGATGGGGATAGAACATCATTTTTATCCTGCGGGAGTGGAAAGCCGGGAATACGGCTTACAATAATGATATGCCAAACCACGACCCCTTGTGCAGATACGACTACTGAATCGGGGTGCAGATTTTTGGAATATCATATTTCTGATTTTTCTATACATCAACCTGGTTGGTGGAGGAAGTCGTAAGCAACGACTACATGAACCACCATGCACCCGCGAGGCTGATCATCATTCTTTACGTGATTCGAATCTGCGCCTTGACGACCAGAGGAGCGTAACTCGAAGCGTATTCCCAGGGCCATATATAACACACAAAAAAAGTTACTTAATCAGGTAGTTGCATCACAATGTTATCTCCAGAAAAGAACTCGGTCAAATAAAATACTCTGTTTTGAAAATCTGTCATCTTTGCAAATATTTTGGATATTGTAATGATATGTTACAATATAAAACTCCCAAACTACAGTATCTTCAGCAAACCAAAACACAGCAATCAATCCAACAGTTAAAATAATTTCCCTTCAAAAGAAGACCTATTCACTACATGAAATCTGGCAACATCCAGGCTGTTGGTTATTGAACAAAGCGAAGTGCGTAGTGCCCACTCGTGACATGTGGGCTTCTGACATCTCGAAAATAAGTGACAGAAATACAGCAAAAAATTCGAGGCATATTTTTAGGCCTCGTTGTGCATCGTGAAATAGCGGAATAAACTCTCGCGTGTGGGATTGCCATGGTTTCCACACACTCGCTGCGCAGTTGGGAGCTTATCCGTGATGCTTTACCTGATTGGCGATAGAGCTAACCACTCACTGCATAGCCGAATTGCACAATTACAATTAACACTGAACAAAGTAGGTTACAGTACTGGTACCGTACTAGCGCAATAATCACAAACCAAACAGAAATCGGTCAAAAGTTCAATAACTTCCAAGTACCGCTCCTGGTCTAGCTTAGAGTGAACTGTTGAGTTTCAATTTTTTTTGCCATTTCATTCCTCAATAAAAACACAACGGTTGGCAGCATAGTATTATCAAATACTGTAAATGTTAAATTGGCAGTTCAAAGTAACTCATACATGAGCCAGAAATGGACGAAGGCTTGTTGCTTTCACCCATCTCAGGCCCAGACACTTGATAACAATTAAGTTATTACACATTTATATGTCAATGATAACGATACACATAGTTTACAAAAATACAACAATCTAAGTCGTGTATTGGGAGTCAACCCATGTTCCTTGATGTATTTTTTACCCTCGCGAATGTCAGTTGAGAGCATAATAATATCAAACATTATGAATGTTAAATCGGTAATAGAGTTCACCTCACCCAAAAACAAGTCCGAATCGGTGGATTTCATTTAAAAAAACATAGGTTGCCACAACAGAAGCTGCCGCTGTTCTCATTGCAGTGATGATTTCTCCGTCCATCAGGCATGATAAAGCACCTGTTCGGATCGAACAAGGAAATATAAACAGAAACAGATGGGAGGTGTCGCTTGGCATTGTTGGGGTACTTGGAAGCAAGTTTGGTCACAAGGAAATGGTCGGTAGGCCTATAACTCGGCATCACAACATGAGTCGCATTGCTGTCACCTACACGTACTTTGCAGCGTAACTGATGAGCTTCTGGGTTAGAAGAATATTCTACCATGGCTCGTCGCACCGCTGGTATCAGCTCTGAGTAGTTGAGATATTTTTGAACTAAATTACAACTAATAAATGGTATTGTTTTCACGCTAATTCCTAAGTATATCTGTAAAAAAAAGTAACGTAGATATCAAATGTTCAGGTAGCTAAATCGGCCAAAACACGCATTCAGTAAAACGATGTTTTCAATCAGTACAAATGAGGGATTTTGCTGTGCACGAATCTGTTGATACCCAAGTCGATAGGTTGTGGGGGGAGGGGGGGGGGGGGTGCACAGCGCCCCCTTCAGCACATAGACTATCAGCACTTGGGGCCATGTCTATACTGCTATACTGTATAGAAAGCCACTAGATTATTCAATATTTGAATCGATATGGGTACATGCTCGATTCATTCAAATATCCACTCTTTCCGTGGTTCGTAAAAGTTTTTCCCAAGAACAATTTTCATTTTATCAAAGCATTGATCGCTCATCAAGCTAGACAGAAGCACGAGTAAACAAATCAGAATCCCTAATTTCGAAATCTGATTTAACAAACTGATCCAATAGTGGTTTTTGGCATAATTTCTTTTATGAAAAAGTTTGTACATAGCCTGAGACCCTTACGAATGTATAATTCCCTGACTTTGTTTTGCTGAAACATAAATTGTGTGTTAGCGTCTGACACCAAATATCTCTGAAGATGTTTTTTATAATGTCAAATCTATATTTTTCACTACATTACATTCGTTAAAGGCTTCTTCGATAGCACGACGTGTATTGTCGTTTCTGTTTTGTTATTTGAAGCGCAGCTCAATTCATCGGTTCACGTGTGGCCGGCTTCGGCCATATTGTGGTCATCCAAAGGTGTGGACCTCGTGCCGTATGTACATTGACCTGCGTGGGATAGGATAGAATTTAATTGTCATCTTGTAGGAGAGGAAAGCCGAGAATACATTCTAAGAATACGGCGAACCACGACCATCAGAAATTTCATTTTCTTAAGTATCCGCCACAGATGGACCGCGTCTCCCCGACGTCATCCATCTGTGGCACATACTAAACGAAAGATGGTTTGAGAAACTTTTTCCGATTGGGACGACCTCTCGTGATGACACTAGTTCCGAATCGAGGAGGAATTTTTGCACTTGCATATTTCTCATTTTTCTTGCTCACGAACCTGGTCGGTGGATATTTACGCGAACTACCGTGCAGCGGCGAGGCGGACCAGCAGACTTCTTGCACAAATTCATCATGCGTGTATGTATGCTTATTCGTCTCAAGAAAAACAGTATTATATATATATATATATATATATATATATATATATATATATATGGCTAAATTAAATTGAGTTATAGTGTGACAGGTTTTACGTACAAACCCTTGCTGGTCTAAAACACGAATGTGCGACGTGTATTCTCTATCAATAGCGAATTACTCTAATTACAAAATAAAATACCAAAAAAAAAGAAAACAGAAAAATACACATATTTACAATAGAAAACAAGATTACAGAAAACACAGAGACGTATTTACAGAATAATCACAGAATCGTCCTTCGCGGGATTCAAATTTGCTTCATGATAATCAGAGTTGCGTAGCCCGAACCGCATTCCCTAAGCTTTACCGATTGAGCTTACCGAACCGAATTTCTGAAAGGATTTTAACGGTAACAGAAAAGTAGTCAGTCGGTCAAGGTATCCCACATGCTTGAAACAAAAACAAAAAATTAAATTCTCAAGCATTTACCTGTGTTGCCCCAACAGAAGCTGCCGCTGTTCTCATTGCCATGGTAAGTTTTCCATCCTAGTTTGATAAAATATTGAAATATAAACCATATGAGTGGGGAGATGGCTTTTTACATTATAGGGATACATAGAAACAAGCTTGTTTGCAAGAGGATTTATTATCAGAAGAAATAATACTCGGTATCACTAACTGCGTCCCATTAATATCCCCGACTGGCAACGTGCAACCGAAGGCAAGAAGACGACTTCTAGCTTGTGCTGCTGATCCCAAGAACTCTTAGAAAAAGAAAAAATGAAAAACATTTAAGATCGTTCTGTTTGTCGTAGTGAATTTGAGATGGTGTATTTTATAACGTTTCAAAAGTGACGATTATTTTCAACTTCATATCTTTAAAACAACATGCTTAAGTATTAATCTAGTTTTGTTCAATGTACAATTGCGAATCAGCACTAAAAAGAAACTTGAGTGAACGACTGGCCCGGTGGCATCCTAGGTTGATGATCTCGGGTTCGAGCCCCAGCGAGTCCGGCTCGCTTGTTCATTCCCTCCACTCAACCTAATGCGTAATAACTTGGGTAGGCTAAGCCGAACAGGAAAATGTCATATCTTTGTGGTAAAATTTACTATCGTTCTGTTTGTTTGTGATGGATTTGGATTTGTTTGTTCGTGATTCAAAGTAGGCAATACTATTGTATATTTTTAAATAAAAACCACTCATCTTCGAATCTAAAAGTTTAAATATTGAACTATTTTGTCTTCAATGTACTAGCGTGAAGCAGACAAAATAGTTACTTCACAGAACGGTCGGTCTATCGAATTTTAAGATATAAAAAACGAAATAATCGAAATTTTTAATTTTTATCCCAATAGGATACGCTGATAAGACTATTTGCGAGGTAACGTCAAACACCTACCAAAATTTTCAGGAATTTCAATAATCTTGCTACAATTCAATTCAAAACAAACAAAATTCAAGCAAAGGAGCCCTAGAACAATATAAAATATTGTACTTTTAAGGATAGGATACGCTTATCAGAGGATTTTCTAATTAACTCCGAAAACCTATCCAGAATTTACTCAGTCTTACCACAATATGCAAGCAAATAAAATCTAAAATTTAATTTAAAACATTTAAATTAAATTAAAACGTTTTGCCAAAAATACAATTTTTTGAAAAAATCCAAGAATGTTTAATTTGTCCTAACAGATTTGAGATGGCGTATTCTTCAAGAGTGTAAAAATAACAATGTTTTTAACTGACTGCAGTATTCACAGTATAAGCTATAACTCCCAACCGGATTTTCATTAAATTTTTCTGGGTGTTCGCCAATTTATAACAAATAGCCAACAATCTAGGAATATTTACGTAAAGGAAATACAACAAAATTCAACACTTTCGATTTTTAAAGAAATAGGTTAAGCTAACCCAACTATTCTTAAGTTTACTCGACTATAAAATCTCCTCTAACCTCCGAATTGGGCGAAATCGCCTTTTTCACCCATATTCGAAGTTGAATATTTCCTTTATTTTCGTTCTGCTGGTGCCAATACTTATAGATTTGATGTATAATATTCAGTTTCATACAAAACTATCCTCAAAAGTTGTCGGCAAAATAGAATATTCGTAAAATTCGACTTTGAAATCTCCTTTGCCCTCCGAATTGAGCTAAATCGAAAATTTCACCCATATTCGAAATTAAATATTTCCTTTATTTTCATTCTGCTGATGCTAATATTTAGAGATGTGATATATAATAATAAGTTTTATACGAACCTTTTTTCAAAAATTGTCGGCAAAAGAAAATATTTGTAAAATATGACTTTGAACTCTCCTTTACCCTCCGAATTGAGCGAAATCGCCTATTTCACCTATATTCGAAGTCGAATATTTTCTTTATTTTCATTCTGCTGGAGCTAATATTTACAGGTGTGATATATGATAATATGCTTTATACGCACCTATTTTCAAAAGTTTTCGGCAAAAGATAATATTTCTAAAATTCGACTTTGAAATCTCCTTTTCCCTCCGAATTGAGCGAAATTGCCAATTTTACCATTATTCGAAGTTGAATATTTCCTTATTTACATCCCATTGTAATATTTAGCAATGATGCAATTTCAGCAGATACTAATATATTAAGTTGATCAATCCCACTGTGTGCCTTGTATATTTGTAACATAATCCAAAAAGAACATGGGAACACTTTTACGCGTGTAGAAAAATCACAATTTTTTTCTGTCATATTCTGCTGACTTTCTGCTATGTTCACAGTGGACACGGAAATGAGAAACCGGAACTGTGGTTGTAAGACAAGTTTAAAGTTTTAGAAATATGCAAATTTTACATTTACCTCCTTTCAAAAGTTGTCGGCAAAAGAGAATATTCCTAAAATTCGACTTTGAAATCTCCTTTTGCCTCCGAATAGAGCGAAATTGTCAATTTTACCCATATTCGAAGTTGAATATTTCCTTATTTACATCCCATTGTAATATTTAGCAATGATGCAATTTCAGCAGATCCTAATATAATAAGTTGATCAACCCTACTGTGTGCCTTGTATATTTGGAAAATAATCCAAAAAGAACATGGAAACACTTTTACGCGTGTAGGAAAATCACAATTTTTTTCTGTCATATTCTGCTGACTTTCTGCTAGATTCACAGTGGTCACAGAACAACACTGAAACAAGGAACCAAAACTGTGGTTGTAAGACAGGTATCAAGTTTTAGAAATATGCTAATTTTACATTTACACTTCTTCGCCAAACTGGAATACTGCTTTAAATCTAATAGCCAAATAGATATTTAGGATTTCTGCAATATGTTAAACATACTATTCTTCATTAATATAGCCTAATTTGAATTATAGATTGTATTTCAGATAATATATTAGTTCGTGTTGAATCATCCCAACATGCTTCAAGACCAAAAAAACGTGAAAACATGTGCTGTGTCTAATTGTGTATTTTCAAACAGGTAATAAGCTGGACGAAGAGAACCATTTTTGTTCAAGCATAAGAATTGATTATATTCGCTAAATACATGGATGGTTATAAAAATAAATCGGAAACCTTCTACAGTTTCTTTATTGAGTTTCCACAACTCTTATTGAAAAAATAATTTCAATAAATCTGATAATAAAGCAAGAGTGTGGTTGCTGGTGTTACTATATATTTTAGTACCTCTTTGCTGTTGATTTGATTCTTTTTAGGCACTGCTTCCGGCTATGCGCAGAGAGAATTTCAATGAAAAAATGAATCGAAATTAGTGGTGCAGAACGAGGCAAATTACAATGATCAATAATTCATTGATCTTGGCATACGATAATTAGAGAATGCCTCTGAATCAGATGTCACATTACATGGGCAGATTCAGGGCAATGGAAGCCAAACGCTGGATATCTTTCCCACTCATTGTTTCAGTAACTTTCCAGATGTTTTCAGCCGGATCCAGTTCTTCTATTGTATCTTTGGAGTTGTAGTTGTTATAACTAAAACAATAGGTTTTTGAAATTGAATTAAATTCTAATAATCACATTTATATATTTATTGCAATAACTGCGCTGATGGAGCAGATCCCATTTTTTCGGAAATTCCTATCATATTCTTATTGAAAATTTTATATTGCCAATAGAGACAGATTATAAAGTCTATGGGCTAGATGGGATCACCGTGCACGTCCCCTCCCACAACTCATCGAACCGGGTATCATTGGATTCGTACTGACATCAGCGTTCAGCAATATCATTTTAACAGTGAAAAACTCCTTCGGACTATATTCTTACTCGATTCTGGTTTAAGGATTTAGGATTTCATTGAGGGTTTTAATTTCCATCAGTAAAGTGTGACTAGGATTACCTCAAAACGAGACACAATTCGACATCAACTTACCCTCCGACAACAAATATCTTTCCTTCAACAACACAGGCTTTGAAACCGTATCTAGCATTATTTAATCTGGCAACAGTGGTCCATGTTCCAGCAACTGTATCAACACATTCCACAATATTCAAGGAATTGTTATTACGCCCACCTGTAAATTTAAGATAAAGCTTTCTAACTATTCAATCAATCAGCAAATTATACAATGGTGATGGAGATATGTTGTGGTAATGAACAGTAGTGGTACATAGTTCTACCATTGCCCAGGGCAGATATCAACTCACTGTAATTTCTCAAGCCTTTCCACTCTGTTTGGGATGTTTTCCGCTTAGAGTGAAGTTGCTGGTACTAGATTTTGTAGTAGCTCTTTGTCATTAAGTGGTTTGCTCGGACGCTGTCAGCCTTGGGTATAGTGAACATGAAAAATAAATATGCGTTGTTTGTACCATTGTATATTCGTGATACTTTCAGGGTAAGGAGCTTAGGCGCACTAGCACTTTTGTTGGGGTTTCAAAATTCCATTTAGGATTTTGCCTTCGTTCTGATTTTCTGTATAGTTTGTTTTTTGTTGCATATGTTTGTTCTTTGTTCATGACAGCGATTTCGAAACGAACGATGCTATTCTATTACCCTATATTTATAAAAAGAAAACTGAATTCCCACCCATGACATAAATCTTCCCGCCAAGTTCAACTGCAGCTGCACCAAACTTTGCAGTCGACATTGAAGGAAGCGTCGTCCATGTTGAATCTGATGGATTGTATTTTTTCGCATCTGAGCAGTATGTTCTATTGAGTCCTCCAATGCAGTAGATGAAATCTGGAGAATGAAAAAAAAAATCCCATTGCTACTGTGTAGAATAAATCAAATCACGCTTAGACTCCGGGTTCACAAACTATGAGCTTCACTGAACTTTGTCATATATGTGATAGCAAGTTGAGACATCTTGAACACATTCAGCTTCCAATCTTGCTAAGAGTGAACTGATAAACTGTTGCATTTATAGAATCATATCAGTAAGATTTTTGGTGCGAACCCAATCAGGATGAGGATGTTTATATGTAATATATGTGACCGAGGGCCTGAGCCGAATTTCAAAATATTTTGTGTAAAAATCCAAAATCTCATTGTCACTTTTTAGGGACATGCCCCTCCCTCGATCCGATACCAGTGAACACATTACGTACAGTTAGGAAATCAAGACGTCGCATTTATTAAATAATTCATTCATAATTGTATATCGCACTGTATCATCAAGTCCCATTATTTCATTTTCAGATTTATCATCGTAAAAATCATGGAATTTTATTTTACGATTTTGTGTTAATCACAAAACAATCCCTCCCTAAATATTTCCTCATATTCTTAACCAACCTTTTGTTGCCACAACTGATGTAAAAAATCCGTCTACAGGTTTATCTGTGGCGCGAGACCAAGTTTCATCAGATGGATTGAACTTCTCAACTGTTTTACTGGTTTTGCCAGAATCATCGAATGCATAGATTAAACCTGGTAATATAAATGCAATCGATTATAAATGAAATGTGTAATAGCATGCAGTATTGAGAAAACATTAGGAAATATAAAATGCAATGCTTCCTTGAAATGGCAGGATTGAGCAATGGTAGCACATGGTCCCTGACTTTGAGGAATCTCCACGAATCGCAAATAAATGTGGAGTTGTGTGACAATTTTGCTTGGAAGCAATGTGTTGGGGCCAGGGAAAACGTCGAATGGCGCCTAAGTGTGTATCATAAAATTGTGTGAAATAAATAAAAATAATAAAAAAAGCTCAAGGGAAGATGAGGCACATAAAACGGAAAAATATCTTACAGTGAGATATGAAGGGGACACGGGGAGACAAACAAAATGGACAGAAAAATGCCGAAAGAATGACAGCTGTTCTTACAAGGATGGCACCATCACGTGCCTCTTTTCACTTTGCCCCTTGTTTAACCGTACTTTACCTTCCCCTATTATCAAATGAAAAGAAACCAGGGGTGTGATTTTATATAATATTGATATGAATAAGCAAATTATTTTTTAATTTATATATTTTGTGGCAAATGATCATATATTCCCCATGAATACCGATGCTAATGAAAAATATTGAACGAAATGTTACCTCCGAATGCAACAGTTACGACTCTACCCTTTGTCAATCTTCGATCTGGTAATCTAACCCATGTAGCATCAGTATCAGTATAATCCAGTTGATAATTGGTTCCGTTACTCACAAGAACATATAGGATGCCATCAAGTACTACAGCAGCAAATTCTCTGCTGATAAAATCATCACTGATGTTCTGTTCAAATAAATAATTGTAAATATCAAATCACTAACGTACTTATAGGTGACAACATTGAAATTATTGTACTTCCATATCAAAATATTTGGATTTATATTAATAATCACAGCATTCGTATATATTCTATTGTTAAAAAGTCGTGGCAGTTAGTTATCACACCCTGGGTTGTTGGGCAAGAATTGACCAGTTGGACTTACCGGGATTCATCTAAAACCTGCGTTGTCAACAAGCCAACCACTAGAATTGCGCGTCTGTGCACTGAATATTACACATGGATCCGTTTTTTGAGGTATTGAAATTAGAAAACTGTGCACATCCTGCACGCACTTATTTCCATTAAATATATCTTATGGGATTCATAATGATTACTGCGGAAAATATCACTTTTAATACACATTTCAAAATGCCTGTGTTGATAATATCCTTTTATAATGCTGACATGTAAACCCTTTCCCAAACCTGCTGAGTGCTTTTTTTTGTCCATAGATTTGTGTACTGGACTCCCTTTCCTAGATAAACTTACTTGCATTCTTGACCAAGTTTTCTCGTTTGGATCAAAAGCTTGAATTGATTTTGAAAGTTTGTCAAAGACGGCAATCGCTGTCAAAAGAATATTAGGATTAATCTTTGTTATCGTATATAGATATGTGTTATTGTGTAGATTTTTTCGTATAGCCACTTCTTAGAGTGGATCAGCCTGTCCAAGGCCCTGTAACAGTGGCCAGTGGCCACTTATAGACGGACAGGGTTACAATTACTCTAATTATATCATATTTCCCTGTTCGGCTTAGCCTACCGAAGTTATTACACCCTGGGTTGAGTGGTGAGCATGGATAAGCGAGCCGGAGCCGCTTGAACGCGAGATCGTCAACTTGCGATGCCGACATGTTTAACCACTAGGCCATCGCGCCCCACATAGAATACACCATAATGTTGAGGTGAGGAGTAATCAATAGTTCATGTTACTTGAGAGTAACATTTGTGTTGGAGATAGTTATATTTACTAGAATCCTTACTCTGTTTTTAAAAGGAAACAAAGCAGTGGTATGGTTTTACCATTGCCCAGGGCAGATACCATACACTGTACTTTACCATAGCGGTTCAGTTCCATTCGGTATGTTTTTCGCTTAGAGTACAGTTCCTGATACTTTATCTTTTAGTAGCTCTTTGCTGTTAAGTTGCCGTTAGTTGGTTTATTTTTGGCACTGATTCCGGTCTTGCTCAGAGTAAATTTCAATTAAAAAATTATCCATTCGCAAGACTGAAACTAACTTCTCAAAAGAGCCAATCAACGGTGACTTACATGACAGAGAGCTACTACAAAATGTAGTAACAGCAACTGCGATATAAGTTGAAAATGTCACAGATGACTTAACTCCCTACAATACAAGTGCAGTGATAGGTATCTGCCCTGGTCATTTTGCTTCCTTTTAGTCGCCTCTCACAAAACATGTAAAATATGTCAAAACAATTATTGAATGGTAAAAAATGTGGCATAAAATAAATAAACATACCTTTTATATGCACAGCATCTGAAAAATAAAAACAAAAATATTTCTTCAAATATAATACAGCAAATGTTTCATATCATAATTGCAGAATTATTTGTATAAAGTTGAATGAACCAACAGCGAAACTAGCACATTTAAGAGAGGCAATTGCCTTTTATCCAAACTTCGGATAAAATAGAAGTGCACGCATTTACACTTTGATAATTAATGCTATGTATTTCATTACGTTTCGTCTTTGAAAATGAGAGAGTTCTCACGACGCACGAGTAGTTGTGGATAAAAAGTATCGTTCGCATCTGGACATAAAAAAATCATTGCTCCCCCCTCCAAAGAAAATTAATTTTTCAATGAGTAAACAGAAGTTATAATCAGCAACACTACTCATTATACTGGTTGTTCTGCTCTAGATGAATAGACAGGCTATCAATGATCGTACAAACCTTCAACTAAGACATCTTCTGCTTCATTTTGATCAATGAATATGCAGAGAAGCGCTTTCAAGCAAAAAGTTGAATTGAATACGAGAGGCTGAAATAATAGGAATCAGTTAATCGCTGATGGAGCTCAAATGCATTTTTTTCCAATAACGAATCGCGAGCCTAATTAGAGTGTTGCGATGACCCTGACATATAATATTGAATATAATGACAGGTGCACCGACTGTGATTTTCAGTATTGAGACGGCAAAAAAATTTAAACATTTCATAAAACAAAATTGGCATAAAACCAGATTGCAGTTGCTCGATGCGCCAATACTGACAAAAATTGCTTCAACCAGATAAATACTCGAATACTAACATGACATCGGTGTATGCATCATAATATCTCACCGGTCTAGATATGCTGGCGGCATCTAAAAAGGTCCTGGAGAGATTTATCATAAACTTAGTCGGCCATATAATATTATGTGAAAATATATATGTGTACAACAATATATATATATATATATATATATATATATATATATATATATATATATTCAAGCATGAGTGTGAAGATACTTCTAGTTGCATCTCTTACCTAATAACCACAATATCTTTATTTCATTTAATTCAAAATATTAAATAACGATAGCGGCTTTTCCGAACCTCTTTCGTTGCAATGTAGGCTTTGTATCCCATTGAGATTTTTCTTAAATCCAACTTCCCGAATAATTCTCCAAATGTTGACGTCCGATTATCTGTATCAGAACTCGTCCACACTATCAATGCTTTACATTTGATATCTTCAGTGACCTATAAAAATTAAAAATGGAATCTTATTACAAAGAAAAATTGGCTGTCCGTTTCGTTGTATTTCATGGATTCAATGGCTTTTTTATTATAAAAGAAAGACATGCGTTAAAATATTATTTTTATTTTAAAGAATGTATTATTTTAAGAACAATCTTGACACCAATACCTTATCGATATTGAGTCCATATTTGTAATACTTTTACTGCAAAGCAATGTATTTTTATCGATAAGCGAAAGTTATTAAACTGATTAATATTAATTATTATAATAATTATCACTGCCATTGGCGTATTTCGATCTCCGAAAGAGAGGCAGCACTAATTTGAAAAATTCCGCTAAAAGCAACGATATATTGTTATATCGCTATAAAATAGTCAAAAATTGCGCCTCGTCGTGAAAAATGTTTGAAAAATGGGATTGCATGTCAGCCTTCTAAATATGCTAGTGATCACAGCACTTTTAATAATTACCGTCTTTTCATCTGAATCCATCAAGTGGGAAATAAATTCCTTGTCTGAATGTTTAAAATCAGCTTGCACAACAATCGATTGAAAATTTTTCACAGCGAATTTGTTGCAACTTAAAACTAATCCTGAACAGTTGAATGTGTTTGCAACACGCTTTGTTGCATAGAACAAATAATTTTAAGAACAATCTTGACACCAATACCTTATCGATATTGAGTCCATATTTGTAATACTTTTACTGCAAAGCAATGTATTTTTATCGATAAGCGAAAGTTATTAAACTGATTAATATTAATTATTATAATAATTATCACTGCCATTGGCGTATTTCGATCTCCGAAAGAGAGGCAGCACTAATTTGAAAAATTCCGCTAAAAGCAACGATATATTGTTATATCGCTATAAAATAGTCAAAAATTGCGCCTCGTCGTGAAAAATGTTTGAAAAATGGGATTGCATGTCAGCCTTCTAAATATGCTAGTGATCACAGCACTTTTAATAATTACCGTCTTTTCATCTGAATCCATCAAGTGGGAAATAAATTCCTTGTCTGAATGTTTAAAATCAGCTTGCACAACAATCGATTGAAAATTTTTCACAGCGAATTTGTTGCAACTTAAAACTAATCCTGAACAGTTGAATGTGTTTGCAACACGCTTTGTTGCATAGAACGATCCTGGGCTAAGATCTTTCTCAAGAAACATAGCTATCTTGTCGCACATTTCTAAAAAAGGAAATACCATTTCTATAACAAAAACTGTGCACTTGTCTGTAATTGTCCAATAATTAACAAATTATTACGTGTATAAATGACATAAAGCCAAATTTTGCACCACTATTCGATGCAAAACTTTCAAAATATGCTAAAATAAAAGTTTAGTAATTGAATTGCTTCTAAACATAATTTTAGAAAATAGATCTAATCGAAAAAATTATATTCTCGCAAAATCTCTGACATATTTTAATGTTTAAAAAATTGAGATGAGTTATTTTTAACTTTGGCATAAAACTAAATATTTTTAAATTGATGGAACAACTCACTTTGTAGCTGCATAATATGAGCAGCATTCATCAGTTGCTCACAATTCTCATGATCAGTAACAGGAGGAACTTGTCCGGTGTAAATGAAGTTGATACAATCCTTAACAGAGGCCATTGGGACATTGTTCATTGTGACAATCCCAGAATGACTTTCAGCATTCTGAAACGAAAGTAACTTACAATGAAACTGGCGAGAACTCGGGCAAAATTTCAGCATCAAAGCAAACCGTGCCACATAGAAGCAGCGTCAATATTTATTGACTACTATCAAGGTCTGAAGTAGCAGACCTGAAACGGAATAACTGATGGCCACTCATGCTACAAAAAGCTACATAAGATATAGAATCAGCAACTGCACTGTAAATAAAAACAGTCTATTCAGATTCAAACTGCTATAGTAGGGTGTGATGAGTGGCCTTCTACAACGCCCAATGAATACTTCAGGGCAAATCGAAAAATCCCATCTACGAGGCATGAAATAAAATTATATGCTTTGGATGCTGAAGCAATTACACAATAATGTAAGATGTATCATCCTGATCAGTATCATAGATGAATGTGGAATTGAATAAGAAAAGTACTTATTAAATTATTCACATAGCATTTGAAAATTGTTGATTCTGCAATGTAGAAATGCAAAATTGAAAGGTCAGGTAAATGCTAGGAATGAGCCCAAATATGGATTTTTACGAATCCGAGATAACAATGAAATTTTTTATGATTCGGCGATAAGCAGATATTCGCCCACCATTGTTCACATTTGTATGGATTCTGATTTTAATCACATAACTCACCTCGTGAGACAACATTGATTGGAAATAATCTGATCCTGCGGATAGAACATTCCTGTGTGCTGGAATCTCTTCATTGCCAACTTTTACTGTGAAATCACAATGCTCTTTATCTGAAAAAAAAATTATAAATCGTAAGTTCTACATATTTGTTTTGCAATAGATTGTAATTCAATCAGTTCACGTATTGTACTAATTAGCTTAATTAAAAATAAAGAAATTAAGCCACTACACTCGTTTATGTTGCATTTCAATGTCTATTGACTGTTCCAAAATATTATTAAAGTTTTATTTTCCCGAACACGAGACAGAGTTTCCTAGGCCGGTTCCATCAGCGACTCAAACTAAAATCACCAAAGCGAGAAATTGTGGAACCTGCAATATTGACAGAAGCTACGTTACATTTGTTCACGTAACTACGGTGCATGGAGTGGACATACATACTGTGGTTCAGTCTTTTTGGAGCGCTCTCCATTTAGACTGCAGTTTCTGGTACTACATTTTGAAGCTATTTGCCATATACGTGGATGTAAGTTCCATCGCCGTTGCTCTTTGGTAAAACTTACCCGTTGAGTTTTCTTAATATTTCAACAGCATGATCCCTCTCATCTGTGCTAGCAGTTGGATCCATTTCCGACTTCAACCAATTAATATAAAACCTTAAATATAGGCAACTTAGATTTGCACTTCTACAAAAGAAGGATTCTATTATATACCGATACAATGCACAGATCCATGTATGCAACGTCTTTGTAAATAAGCGATTCCGACTTTGAACAAATTTCGAATCGTTTTCTTATTCATGGGCTACTATTATAATATACGCATTACGTATTTCAGAAAATTATGGCGCAAACACGACCGTAACCTGAAATATTTGTAAAAGATGTTATTTTTAAGCTTTATTTTTTAGCATATATCAGTTTTTCTTTCATTTGTCAAAATCGCATTATCGGGATTTACCTGATGGTTTCGCAACGTTGGTATGTGATGGTGTCACTCTTCCGTTTCAGGAAATAACATTCATATAATTCGTGCAAAGTTCCCTCGCCTACCATCGCATTGTGCAGTTTTTTGTCTATTTTTTTAAATTCCCTCCCAAGTCCACTAACATGACTTGAAACTTTCCACCACCGCTACATACCGATCACTTTGCAGCGCAAGATTCTAGAAATTCAAAAACTCATCAATATACATTATCGACTTTATACCTTTACCTTTAATATCGAAGCTGCACTAGTATAATTCAGCCTCTGAATGTCAACAAGCTTCAAGCACCCTTACATTACTGAGAATTGAACTAAAAATGCGATATTAAAGAACCGTCGATGAAGCTTTGTCTGCTTTACCTCACCCTTGACGAAGATATCGGCCTTTGTTGTATCTGAAATAACGCTTCGGTAAACATTACAATGCAAACAGTGGATTAATGTGTGTTACGAAACGATGATCCTTGGTAATAAATACCCTATCGTATGCGTAGGCGATTACCATTAGACGATGCTAATATTTGTCAGGCGTGAGTCGCATATGAGACGCCTCTCTGTGGCGCAGCCCATCCACGAATAAACGCAATGAAAAACTGGGGTCATTGAAAATATCACAACTCCTACAAGTCTAATGAAGGCAAGATTTCAAAACCATGCCGTGGAAGTGAAATATATTTTACTATATATATTTTACATGTACTCACCGAGTTAGAACAACAGCAGAACGTTTTAGGGTTACCAGATAAATAAGCGAATATCGTCAAAACTTTTTTTGAAAAATTGGGGTCATATTGTATTAATCTGATTAAAAATTGTATTAATCTAATAAGGCAACGTTTCAAAGCTATGGCGAATTACAATTTACATGAACTCACCGAATTAGAACATCAGTAGTACATTTTAAAGGTACCAGATAAAAGCGCGAAAATGTTTAAAATGACATTTATTTTGTAAATACACGGCGAGATCATATTATATATTGACTCATATTGAAAAAATATATCCTTATATTTGAAAACTTTATAACGTTCCGCCGTTGTTCTAAGTCAATGAGTACATGTATAATATATTTTTTTATCACCATATCGTTTTGAAATGTTGCCTTTTCTAGATTTGTAGGAGTTTTTCAATATTACCCTAAATTTCCAAAAAAACTTGTCATTTGTAACATTTTTCGCGCTTTCATCTGACATCTGTTTTGAAATGTTGTCCTTTCTAGATTTATAGGAGTTACGAATTTTTTAATATGGATCAATATATAATATGGACATGGATTGACGAGTCGGACTCGAACCCGAGATCTCACAAATAAAAAAGAATAAAACTTTGAACCCTCATGCCGTGAACATGTTTGTGACTTGTGTTTAGCAAATGAATTGAAAATCAAATATTAATATAAGTTTTTGGTTTTATTTCGTCTAAATTTGGATCATGTGGGGCAGTTTATCATAATCAGGTGGTACCTAAATGTATGAATATCTTTTTTTATTAAAAGTCTCACACAAATATATAAATCACAGTTAACATTTGCACCTGATATTTCCAATCAGTAGAATTGTGATTAATTTTACACTTTTTCAAGTGTGTCCTTATTTTTCCAATTTTGATTGCAATACCGCGGGTGAGAACAGTATGGGTCTAAGTCACAATTCACCCAAAAGGGGTGAATAAGGGGGGACGGTCAGAAATGAATGATAGTTTGCGAGCAGGGCGGATATTCCGGGTGTTCAACCTCAGAAAATGACTTGGACTTGGAAAATGAAATTTGGATAATAAATCCTTTTATTGCTGATCACTTGTCCCAAGCAAATCTTGGAGGCATGGCGGAAACAATGTTGGAGTTACAGAATGATTTTTCTCAAAAATCGTTCTCCAAAACACATCCCTATTATGGCGGTTATCGGGTCAGCTTGCCCGAATCCCCTGAGTATAAGACGATTGCTTTAAAAGCCTTGCAGAAATTGGTGCTCATGCCTACTACTTACTTGTCAGAAAAAGGATTTTCATACCTAGTGGAACTGAAAACTAAAAACAGAAATGCACTGAAAGGTGCGGACTCGTCGATGAGATTCATTCACGATTTGAAAAACTAGTTGCGAAAGTTCTGGAGCATCCTAGTCACTAGTAAACAATTTTCTGCAGTAAATCGACTACTGAGCTGTTGTTTTTTGGTGTTTTTTGCTTATTGGAATAGTGAAGTTAGTTTGAACTGAGTGTATAAGTACAAAAATTTGGTGACTGTGTTTTGTGCTTTTGTAGCTTTATATCTATGGATTCGAAAAATTAAAGATTTGCAATGGTTAAACTTAGCTTGAGTTGATCTTAACAAAAATCGAAATAACTTAAGTCATTTTGTGCTGTTATATATAGACGAGATAGTTTTATCATGTCATGAGACAAGGGTGCATGAAATCTGGAGATAGATGCTAGGGGTGAGCAAAACCTCAAAAGGTTTAAGAAGCACTGGTTTATACTACGTAGACTGGTTTTCGGGTTCACTGATATTATTCGGTAATTAATTGCTACTGGCAGCTAATGGAGGCCTATTAGAATATTTTCCAATAGAGACAACGGTTCTATTATTAAAACAGAGCAAAATCAGTGTAAACAGAGAGAAAGGGCACAAAAAGAGAAAACAGAGGAAAATCAATCAAGGGGTGTCCGGTTAGCTCAATCTGTGAAGCGTTTGGAATACGCTTCGAGCTGCGCATCTCTTATCGTCACAGGATGGCAGAATGTCAGCTACTTTGCCACCCAGACACCCGCAGATAATGGATTTCATCAAAAGAATTTTTATCAAATTCGAAATATTTCATAATATACCTTTCAGCGCTCTTGACAGAAGATAAAAACAGAAAATATCAAACGCCTTCGATACTTATGTATACTTATACTTTAGGAGATGAATATGTGGTACGTATGACTTGTTGGCTCTTGCTAATGTTATCAAATTTCAATATTATGAAATTATTAACACAGATGGACGACGCCCCATCAGTCTAATCTAAGCTGATGACTTTCTCTTGGCTATATATATTGTACACTTCTAGCTATGCACCTCTAATCGCCATGACGCAGGTTCGAATCCCGTGGGGGATGATGATTATATACGAGAGGTCTGCTGGACACCTCATTGGTGCACGGTGGTTCACATAAGCGCTGCTTACAGATTCCTCCACCAAACAGGTCCACGCGCAAGAAAAATGAGCATAATACAAAAACCTTCACCCCGATCCGGAATTGGTATCTGTATGGGGGGTCGTAGTTTGCCACTTGATTAAGCTGTATTCTCGGCTTTTCTCCCCCACAGAATAAAATGATATCCCCATCCTATATTTTTATAACATTATGGGGCTACGTTTTTTTTTATTGAATATCAATGATCGCTCGTTTACTCGCACAAGCATGTTCAACTCGACATCTTTTCTCATTTTATTATTGATCCTTCATAAACTATACTAGATACTCTTTGTCTCTCTTGTAAACTAAACTAGATACTGCTTGAAACAGACGAGGTATGTATTAGTCAGGATGGAAAAATCTTTATTTTCTTTGAGTATCTGAAATGTTCAAATCATTCTTTAGAGTGGCCAAATGTCAGCTACTCAGACACCCAAAGAAAATGGATTCCATCAGAAGAACATTCAATAAATGAAAATATTTCATGATACGAGTCCTGCTATAAGATAAAATTACCTTTTTTGAGTGTCTGGTAGCAACCCAACTGCAGGAAAAGCTTCTGATTCGTCAATACTGCTATGAAACATGACTTCTTCACAATTTGTTCACAACCAAACACTAAAAAATCTTTAAATTTTCTAGCTACGAAAATGTCGTTAAATCTTGGTAAATTTTATTAAGAGGGGAAGAATTTTTTCGGGCGTCCGATTATTGCAAAGTAGCTGGCCTTCGGGTATTAGTCAGATTTAGATCATGATTTAGTTTGATTCCTGGAATGTCAGATTCAGATGATTCTAATACTCAATTACTCATGGGTCACACCTATCTTACCTTTTTCTGAAATATATTATATTTTATACATTTTGGTACTGTGATACTTTGATAAGCACTACCAAACATTCAAAAAGAGACATTTAAATCTTGTAGTCATAGAAATATCATTAAATACTGCTCATTTACTAAATTTTCTTCTGATGACAACCATGTTATTCGGGTCACTGAGTAGCAGAGTAGCTGGCATTCTTTTAATCCGGTCTCAACTATGGATAGTTTGTGACTCGATTTAATTCCTCATAACTGATTCAGACCATTTCAATACGTATTTCTCAGAATTCAATTTTGAACTACCACTGATGGCAAAAAACTATATACTTGATTTGTAAATCTTGTTTTTCATTCAATTCTACTGAACGATACGTTGATCTTTTGAGCTCAAGCAACTGACCTTTTCCTAAGGCGATTTGCAATAATAAAAACAATAATAAAAAAACCTCTCACCGCAAGCTGACGACCTCTCAATTCAAATTTAGCTATTTCAAAATACTTTTACTTTTTTTTATTCTATTTTTGTGTAAATTTCGAACTAATATTACCCTTTCCTCTTTTCCAGGACAAAGCTGCAGAAATTCTTGAAATCTTCGAAACATTCATCGAGACCAAAGACAGTTTTATTTCACCATATGTAAAAGATCTAGTGTTATTTTCTCTGCAAGTAACCGAACAGTTTGGTTCTTTTACATATTCAATTTTGATTTGATACCCTATAAGTATGATGTTAGTACATGTGGTCATCGCAGGTGGAATATCTCGGATTCGAGTCAGGCTCGTTAATCTATGTCCACCACTCAACCCGGGGTAGGCCAAGCCGAACAGGAAAAGATCATATTTTTCCAGAAATTCTCACCCTGTCCACCTATAAGTGGCTGCTAGTAAAAGGGCCTTGGTCAGGATGATTCATTCCAAGAAGTGGCAATACAAAAAAGTTTCAGCATGTCGTAAGAGACAACTAAAAAGAAACAAAGAAGTGGTAAATTATTTTACCATCACCCAGGGCAGATACCACTTAATACACTTTAAAATGTAAAAGTGAATTTTTCTTTTGATGCAATCTTCAGAATAAGAACGATAAGTATTAAAATGCATTTCTTTCATTTTTCTACTGGTCTTCAAATAGTTAGTTAAATTCGTAGCACAATCTGAGCGACGGAGCCCTAGAACAATATGAAATATTGTACTTTTTAAGGATAGGATATGCTTATCAGAGTATTTTCAAGCCAACTCCGAAAACCTACCAAAATTTCTGAAAAGTCTTATCACAATATGCAGGCAAATAAAATCTATAAATATAATTCCAAACATTTATGTGTGGGAAAAATTTGCAAAAAATATAATTTCTTGAAAAAATCCAAAAATGTTTTATCTGTCTTGACAGATTTGAGATAGCGTAATTTTTAAAAGTGAAAAAGTGACAATGTTTTTAACTGCAATATTCGCAGTATAAGCTATAACTCCCAACCGGATTTTACTTAAATTTCCCCCGAGTGTCCGCCAATTTATCACAAATAGCCAACACTGTAGGAATATTTACGTAAAGAATATCGAACAAAATTCAACAATTCCGATTATTAAAGAAATAGGTTATGCTAACCCGACTATTTTTAAGTTTCCCCCGAGTGTCCGCCAATTTATCACAAATAGCCAACACTGTAGGAATATTTACGTAAAGAATATCGAACAAAATTCAACAATTCCGATTATTAAAGAAATAGGTTATGCTAACCCGACTATTTTTAAGTTTACTCCGAAAACCTTCCCGAATTTCGAAGATTTTTACGATACTTACCTCAACATCCGGACCATTAGAATTCATATCTATAATTCCGAAGTTTAATGTTTGCTACAGTGAGTGTTCTCATTTACAGCGCCTCCAAATCAAACTCTTAGAGAAAAATGGGTTAGATTTTGGACTGTTCTGTTTGTCTTAGTAAGTTTGAGGTAGGCTACTTTTTAGAATGTGAAATTGACTTTTACTTTTGATGCAATCTTCAGAATAAGAACGTTGAGTATTAAAATTCTTTATATTCAGTTTTGTACTGGTCTTTAAGTAGTTAGTAAAATTTGCAGCAAAATTTGAGCAACGGAGCCCTAGAACAACATGAAATACTGTACTTTTTAAGGATAGGGTATGCTTATCAGAGTATTTTAAAGCTAACTCCAAAACGTACTAAAATTTCTAAGATTTTGCAAAGTCTTATCACAATATGCAGGCAAATAAAATCTATAGATATATTTCAAAACATTTATGTGTTTTGCCAAAAATACAATTTTTTGAAAAAATCCAAGAATGTTTTATTTGTCTTAACAGATTTGAGCTACTAGTGTTTTCCTAAACTTTTTGATGTCGTAAAGGTGTTATGCTGTGCGTTGTTTCAGTTTCCTACCAGATTTACCAACATACTGTTTGTTGCATTGCGAACATGTCATCAAATAAATGACATTTGATGAATCATCATTCCTACCACAATACTCAGGGAATATTTGTTTGAGTTTTTCGTCTCGATGAAGTATGTATTCGTATTTTCTGAATATTTTCTTGATTGGGAGAGAAGTGGGTGGTAGTCTGTTATTAGTAGAGGTTACTGGTTCTCGGGGGTTTGATTTTGTTTTTCCGTTAACAGTAGGGATTCCCTTGGCGTTTTACGTACCTTACTGATTGGTTGCTCTACTGTGTTGGCTGGGTAATTTCTGTTTTGCAAATGTTTTTTGAGAATTTGAACATGTTTTTCGGAATGATCTCCTGTTGAACAGATTCTACGAAGTCTGATTGCAAGTCCATGAAATGTGAAATATTGCGGTGGACATGTCTTGGATGGCAGGAGGATGGAAGTAAGAATTGGTGGACGTCGGTGGGTTCCGAATATAATTCTTTTTCCAGCTTGTGGTCTGAAATATGTACTGTGGTTTCAAGAAACGGTAGACGTCAAGTCGGGTATGCGAAGTAAATTTAATTGTCTGATATAACTCGTTTGCTTGGGTAATAAATGTTTCCAAAGTCTTCATTCCGGGGTTCATATCATGATGTGGTCGTATACGAAATAAATTAGCGGTTTTTGATTTGTTTTCTGAAATAAATTTTCTTTAAGTTTGGTGGCCATGAAGACACACGCGTATTTTGGAGCCATCTTGGTTCCCATGGCCGAACATTGAATTTGGAGGTAATGCTTTTCGTCTAATATTATATTGCTGTTTGTTGATATCCATTCACACGCTTCGGTCAATCATGGTATCAGTTGCGGATCTGTACCGTTTCTGGAGAGCATCTGTTGCATGGTCAAAATGCCTTCGTTGTGGGGGATGTTAGTGTACAGTGATACCACGTCCATTGTGACTAGTATAGCACCTTCTGGAATGTGTCCAATTTGGTTGATTCTACTCAAGAGGTCTGAAGTATCCTTCACGTATGATGGGATGCTCCTTTTGTTCATCAAAAGCGATAGATGATAATCTACGGAAGCAGAGAGTTTTTTTGTGGCCATTACAAGAGATTATTGGTCTAGAGAAATGACACTTGTGGCAAATGCGCTTTCTGTTCCTTAAAATTTGAAAGACTGACCGTTCATTGAAGTATCTCAAAATAGTCCAGACATTTTTTATTCTATTGTTCGAAATTCACCTTTTGAAAGGTTTGAAGCAGTGCTTGAAATTAACTTATTAACGACCGCTCAAATGGCGAAGAGTTATTACAACATGTGATAACAGCAACTACACTCTTAGCGCCAACTGGAACTGAACCGCTATGTCAAAATGCAGCGAGTGCCTGGGCGATCGACCATTTTTCTGGTTCTTTTTATTCTCCTCTTATTACGCGCAGGAGATGTCAGGACTATTCCAAAGTCCGTACGCACATTGTATTTGAACATAGCACAATCCGATCTGGTATCGACATGCATCGATAATTCCGAGAAGCCTTGTAGTTACGGAATTCAGAATAATTCAAACGTATTACCTGCGTGCCGTAAGAGTCGACTAAAAGGAAATAAAGAAGTCTTGGATGATTTCAACAGCACCCATGGCAGATAGTACGCACTGCGCGTTATTATAGTGGTGCAGTTCTGCTTGGGGTGTTTTCGCTTAGAGTGCAATTGCTGGCACTATGTATTGTAGTAGCTCTTTGCGATAAAGTGACTGTCAGTTAGTTCCTTTTGGGCGCTGCTTCTTGTCTTACTCAGAGTGGATCTCAATAAAAAAAAATGGTTGTATCGGTACCGGCCCATTTTAAGTAGTAGCATCCACAGAAAAATTAGAAACGGTTCCTTCGTTGTTGTTGCGTTATTATTGTTACAAATATGGTGTTTTTTTAGATAGTTTCACACATTTTTTATTATTGATTTTTACGTCTTGAAGTCATCCGCGATGTTTACGTCTTAAATTGCCTATCGTACGGTCGTGATTACTCTTTCATACAAAGCTTACTCCAGTGCCTATAAGTTTTGTTTGGATGAGTATTTGTGTTGGCGTTGGCCGGGTGTTTCATAGTTTCAGTTAACTGCTGAGAAATCTCTGTTCTATAAGTTGTCGCGAGGCTAAGGGCAATGTCAGTATTGGGAATATATTCAGTGCCGGGATGAGTTTTTGCGTCTTGGATCTTCACGGTTTTCGGACTAAATAAACCACAGCATTGATGGCAGAGAAGATAGCCGTGGCTCATCCCCACTTCAAGAAATAGAAAGAGGTAAATGTTAAATGTTGACGAAAGGTATAAATTAGAGATTAACCGTTGTATCGACATCTGTTCTTTTTGGAGCATCTGAATACTATCGGCCTGAGAATAGCTCATACCGCTTATTATTTACGGTATGTGCGAAATATATGTATGCATATTTGTTGTTCCTATTGTGGATTTGAGAATGAAATAAGTTTCATATTTTGTATAATTATCTCAACAATAAAATTGCGCGCATTTCAAGCGTGCAAATATTAAAATTGGCAAATGGACTGAAACTTTTTTAAAAAAAGAGCATTGACATCTAAGAAAGCTGCGTTTAGGCCCAACTTTCTCGAACAAGCTAAGAATCTTTCCCCGTGTATACATTGTTAAGAAAGATTCTTGAATGTATACATTAAAAGAAAAATGTCTCGAGCCGTCACCGACCGTATTTCTTCTTCAGCAATGGTGAACTTTGTGCCAAAATGCCCACTCTTATGAGAAGCAGTTTTGTGGCACTGTGCTGAGAAAAGCTGGTTAAAAATCCCGAAAAAAAATTTGCGAAGTAAAATGGCATTCCGGTGTTGTACAGTCCTCTACTTTTTGGCTAATATGACAATGATAACATCACAATGATAACAAGTGCATTGTTTTTATCATAAAAATGATATCTGAGCACTTTTAGAATAAGTTTGTGCTTTGTGTCGATGTCCGCTTATTTTGAGAGCATAGAGGGCTAGGCCATTGCCTATTGTAATTGAACAAAAGGTTGGGTGCTAAGTCCCGCGTAGTTTATTTTCTAAAACCATCACATTTGCAGAAAAGACTCCAGTGAAATCAAGACGTACGACGATCGACGTGAACTGGCGATTCACCCAAGAGATTTTATGCCTCGCTATGCGAAACGAAACGGAGCAGAAAATGACGTAATTGTAGTCGAACTTTAAATTTATGAGGTAAAGTATAGTGGTTTATGTGAAGAAAAACAAAAAAATCGTTCAAGCAGCGTTTTCCCATAGTAAATAAATCGACTGGTGACAGACGCGTGGTTGGAGAGAAGATTTTGTACGAAGTTATTACACACTGGTTAAGTTACGTTGTGGAGCAGCTCAGTTTGGAGGTTCAGCCCATTTAGCGCGGTCGTAGTGTCTTGAAAAGTCGATGGCTCTAAGCTTGGGCGCCTCACCGCGGTACGTTTCTTTCAGCAAAAGGGAATATTGCAGTTAAAAACATTGTCACTTTTACACTTATGAAAAATACGCTATCTCAAAGCTACTAAGACAAATAAAACATTTCTGAATTTTTTCGAAACTTTGTATTTTTGGCAAAGAACATAATTGTTTTGAATTATATTTATAGATTTTATTTGCCTCCGGTAGTTTTCGGAGTTTGTTTGAAAATAGCCTGATAAACATATCCTGTACCTAAAAAGTACAATACTTCATATAGTTCTAGGGCTCTGTTCCTTAAATTTCGCTACCAATTCAACTAACTACTTGAAGACCAGTGGAGAACTGAAAGCAAAGTGTTTTACGTTTTTATTCAGAAGATTGCATCAAAGGTAAAGGTAACTTTTACATTCAGAAAAGTAGCCTACCTTAAATCAACAAAGATAAACTGAACGGTCTAAAATCTAACTCATTTTTCTGTAAGAGTTTGATTAGCAGTCGCTGTAAACAAGACCGCTCACTGGAGAAAACATAAGACTTCGATATTATTTTTATGAATTCTAATCGTCTGTATCTTGTGGTAAGATTCGAAAAAATCTTCAAAATATGGGAAGGTTTGCGAAGTAAACGTAAAAATAGTTGGTTTGGCATAACCTGTTTGTTTAATTATCGGAAATGTTGAATTTTGTTGGAGATCCTTTTCTTAAATATTCCTACAGTATTGACTATTTGGTATAAATTGACGGGCATTCAGAGAAATTTAACGAAAATCCGAATGGGAGTTATAACTAATACTGTGAATACTGCAGTTAATACGCTATCTCAAGTCTACTGAGACAAATGAAATATTCTTGAATTTTTTCAAAATATTGTATTTTTGGCAAAGCACATAAATGTTTTGAATTATATTTATAGATTTTATTTGCCTGCATTTTGTGGCAAGACTTTGTGAAATCTAAGAAATTTCAGTAGGTTTTCGGAGTTTGTTTGAAAATAGTCTGATAAGCATATCCTGTCCCTAAAAAATACAATACTTCATATTGTTCTAGGTCTCGGTTACCTAAATTTTGCTACCAATTTAACTAACTACTTGAAAACCAGTAGAAAACTGAAAGCAAAGTGTTTTACGTTCTTATTCAAAGGAATGCATCAAAAGTAAAGGTCACTTTTACACTCTGGAGAAAAGCCTGCCTCAAATCAACCAAGACGAACAGAACGGTATTAAACCTAACTCGTTTTTCTGTAAGAGTTCGATTAGCAGTCGCTGTAATTAAGAACACTCACTGTAGCAGACATAAAACTTCGATATTACTTTTATGAATTCTAATTGTCTGTATATTGTGGTAAGATTCCAAAGAATCTTAAAAATGTGGGAAGGTTTTCGAAGTTAACGTAAAAACAGTTGGGTTAGCATAACCTGTTTTTTTTTTTTGATTATCGAAAATGTAGAATTTTGCTGGAGTTCCTTTTTCGTAAATAATCCTAGAGTATTGATCTTTTGTTATAAATTGGCGGGCATCCAGAGAAATTTAATGAAAATACGAATTGGAGTTATAAATCATACTGTGAATATTGCAGTTAAAAACATTGTCACTACGCTATCTCAAATTTACTGAGACAAATAAAATATTCTTGAATTTTTTCGAAAATTTAAATTTTTTGCAAATCACATAAAAATGTTTTGAATTATATTTATTGATTTTATTTGCCTTCATATTGTGGTAAGACTTTGTGAAATCTAAGAAGTTTTTGTAGGTTTTCGGAGTTTGTTTGAAAATAAACTGATAAGCATATCCTGCCACTAAAAGATACAATACTTCATATTGCTCTAGGGCTCTGTTACTTTAATTGCCCTACCAATTTAACTAACTACTTGAAAACCAGTAGAAAACTGAAAGCAAAATGTTTTACGTGTATTCAATAAAGAGGCGATAAGATAAACAGAACGGTCTAAAATTTAACTCATTTTTCTGTAAGAGTTTGATTAGCAGTCGCTGTAAATAAGATCGCTCACTGGAGCAAATGTAAAACTTCGATATTACTTTTATGAATACTGATCGTCTGTATATTGTGGTAATATCGACAAAATCATTAAAATGTAGGAAGGTTTTCAAAGTAAACGTAAAAATAGTTGGGTTAGCATACCCTGTTGGTTCAATTTATGAAAATGTTGAATTTTGTAGGAGTTCCTATACGTAAATATTTCATCAGTATTGAGGATTTGTTATAAGAGAAATTCAGAGAAATTTAATAAAAATCCGAATGCGATTTATATACAATACTGTGAATATTGCAGTTAGAAACATTGTCACTTTTACGCTCTTGAAGAATACGCTTTCTCAAAGCTACCAAGAAAAATAAAACATTGTTGAACTTTTTCGAAAATGTGTATTTTTGGCAAAGCAATAAATATTTTAAATTATATTTATAGATTTTATTTGCCTGCATGTTTTGGTAAGACTTTGTAAAATCTTAGAAATTTCGGTAGTTTTCGGAGTTTGTTTGAAAATAGCCTCATAAATACATCCTGTCCCTAAAAAGTACAATACTTCATGTTGTTCTAGGGCTTTGCTGCTTAAATTGTGTTACCAATTTAACTACCTACTTGAAAACCAGTGGAAAACTGAAAGCAAAGTGTTTTACGTTTTCATTCCGAAGACTGCATTAAAAGTAAAGGCACTTTTACATTCTGAAAAGTAGAATAATTCAAATCAACTGAGACAAACCAAACTGTCTAAAATCTAAGTCATTTTTCTGTAAGAGTTCGAATAGCAGTCGTTGTAAATAAGAACACTCGCTGTAGCAAACATAAACCTTCGAAATTACTTTTATGAATTCTAATTCTCTGTATCTTGTGGTAAGATTCGAAAAAATCTTCAAAATGTGGGAAGGTTTTCGAAGTTAAAGCAAAAATAGTTGGGTTAGGCATAACCTGTTGGTTCAATAATCGAAATTGTTGAATTTTTTTGGAGTTCCTTTACGTAAATATTCCTACAGTATTGGCCATTTGTTGTAAATTGGCGGGCGTGCTTAGAGAATTTAATGAAAATCCGCTCGGTAGTTATAGCTTATACTGTGAATATTGCTGTTAAAAACGTTGTCACTTTTACTCTCTTGAAAAATACGCTATCTCAAATCTATCAAGACAAATAAAACATTCTTGAATTTTTAAAAACAATTGTATTTTTGGCAAAGCACATAAGTGTTTTGAATTATATTTATAGATTTTATTTGCCTGCATATTGTGGTAATACTTTTTAAAACATTCTTGAATTTTTTCAAAAAATTGTATTTTTGGCGGAGCACATAAGTGTTTTGAATTCTATATATAGATTTTATTTGCCTGCATATTGTGGTAATACTTTGTAAAATCTTAGACATTTTCGTAGGTTTTCGGAGTTAGTTTGAAAATAGTCTTGTAAGCATATTCTTTCCCTAAAAAGTACAGTATTTCATATTCCTCTAGGGCTCCGTCGTACCTTAAATTTGGCTACCAATTTAACTAACTACTCGACGACCAGTGGAAAACTAAAAGCCATGTGTTGTAATATTTACGTTCCTATTCTGAAGATTTCTTCAAAAGTAAAGGTCACTTTTACATTCTGGAGAGTAGCCTGCCTCTAATCGACTACGACAAACAGAGCGGTCTAAAATTTAAGTCATTTTTCTCTAAGAGTTTGATTAGCAGCCGCTGTAAATAAGAACACTCACTGTAGCGTACATGAGACTTTGGTATTACTCTTATAAATACGAATTGTCTTCATTTTGTGGTAAGATTCGAAAAAATCTTCAAAATGTGGGAAGGTTTTCGAAGTTAAAGCAAAAATAGTTGGGTTAGCATAACCTGTTGGTTCAATAATCGAAATTGTTGAATTTTTTGGTGTTCCTTTACGTAAATATTGCTACAGTATTGGCTATTTGTTGTAAATTGGCGGGCATCGTTAGAAAATTTAATGAAAATCTGCTCGGTAGTTATGGCTTATACTGTGAATATTGCTGCTACAAAAATTGTCACTTTTACGCTCTTGAAAAATAAGTCATCTCAAATCTACTAAGACAAATAAGACATTCTTGAATTTTTTCAAAATATTGTATTTTTGTCAAAGCACTTAAATGTTTTGAATTATATTTATAGATTTTATTTGCCTGCATATTGTGGTAATACTTTATAAAATCTTAGAAATTTCGTAGGTTTTCGGAGTTAGTTTGAAAATAGTCTGGTAAGCATATTCCGTCCTTAAAAAGTACAATATTTCATATTGTTCTAGGGCTCCGTCGTACCTTAAATTTGGCTACCAATTTAACTAACTACTCGACGACCATTAGAAAACTAAAAGCCATGTATTGTAATACTTAACGTTCCTATTCTGAAGATTGCATCAAAAGTAAAGGTCACTTTTACATTCTGGAGAGTAGCCTGCCTCTAATCAACTTCGACAAACAGAGCGGTCTAAAATTTAACTCATTTTTCTCTAAGAGTTTGATTAGCAGCCGCTGTAAATAAGAACACTCACTGTAGCATACATGAGACTTTGGTATTACTCTTATAATTTCTAATTGTCTGTATCTTGTGGTAAGATTCGAAAAAATCTTCAAAATGTGGGAAGGTTTTCGAAGTTAACGCAAAAATAGTTGGATTAGCATAACCTTCTCGTTCAATAATCGAAATTGTTGAATTTTTTTGGAGTTCCTTTACGTAAATATTCCTACAGTATTGGCCATTTGTTGTAAATTGGCGGGCATTCAGAAAAAATTTAATGGAAATTCGCTCGGTAGTTATAGCTTATACTGTGAATATTGCTGTTAAAAACGTTGTCACTTTTACTCTCTTGAAAAATACGCTATCTCAAATCTATCAAGACAAATAAAACATTCTTGAATTTTTTAAAAAAATTGTATTTTTGGCAAAGCACATAAATGTTTTTAATTACATTTATAGATTTTATTTGCCTGCATATTGTGGTAATACTTTTTAAAACATTCTTGAATTTTTTCAAAAAATTGTATTTTTGGCAAAGCACAAAAATGTTTTGAATTCTATTTATAGATTTTATTTGCCTGCATATTGCGGTAATACTTTGTAAAATCTTAGAAATTTTCGTAGGTTTTCGGAGTTTGTTTGAAAATAGTCTGGTAAGCATATTCCGTCCTTAAAAAGTACAATATTTCATATTGTTCTAGGGCTCCGTCGTTCCTTAAATTTGGCTACCAATTTAACTAACTACTCGACGACCATTAGAAAACTAAAAGCCATGTATTGTAATACTTAACGTTCCTATTCTGAAGATTGCATCAAAAGTAAAGGTCTCTTTCACATTCTGGGGAGTAGCCTGCCTCTAATCAACTTCGACAAACAGAGCGGTCTAAAATTTAACTCATTTCTCTCTAAGAGTTTGATTAGCAGCCGCTGTAAATAAGAACACTCACTGTAGCATACATGAGACTTTGGTATTACTCTTATAATTTCTAATTGTCTGTATCTTGTGGTAAGATTCGAAAAAATCTTCAAAATGTGGGAAGGTTTTCGAAGTTAAAGCAAAAATAGTTGGATTAGCATAACCTTCTCGTTCAATAATCGAAATTGTTGAATTGATTGATTGATTGATTGATTGATTGATTGATTGATTGAGTTCCTTTACGTAAATATTGCTACAGTATTGGCTATTTGTTGTAAATTGGCGGGCATCGTTAGAAAATTTAATGAAAATCTGCTCGGTAGTTATGGCTTATACTGTGAATATTGCTGCTACAAAAATTGAGACTTTGGTATTACTCTTATAATTTCTAATTGTCTGTATCTTGTGGTAAGATTCGAAAAAATCTTCAAAATGTGGGAAGGTTTTCGAAGTTAAAGCAAAAATAGTTGGATTAGCATAACCTTCTCGTTCAATAATCGAAATTGTTGAATTGATTGATTGATTGATTGATTGATTGATTGATTGATTGAGTTCCTTTACGTAAATATTGCTACAGTATTGGCTATTTGTTGTAAATTGGCGGGCATCGTTAGAAAATTTAATGAAAATCTGCTCGGTAGTTATGGCTTATACTGTGAATATTGCTGCTACAAAAATTGTCACTTTTACACTCTTGAAAAATACGCTATCTCAAATCTACTAAGACAAATAAGACATTCTTGAATTTTTTCAAAATATTGTATTTTTGTCAAAGCACTTAAATGTTTTGAATTATATTTATAGATTTTATTATTTGCCTGCATATTGTGGTAATACTTTATAAAATCTTAGAAATTTCGTAGGTTTTCGGAGTTAGTTTGAAAATAGTCTGGTAAGCATATTCCGTCCTTAAAAAGTACAATATTTCATATTGTTCTAGGGCTCCCTCGTACCTTAAATTTGGCTACCAATTTAACTAACTGCTCGACGACCATTAGAAAACTAAAAGCCATGTGTTGTAATACTTAACGTTCCTATTCTGAAGATTGCATCAAAAGTAAAGGTCACTTTTACATTCTGGAGAGTAGCCTGCCTCTAATCAACTTCGACAAACAGAGCGGTCTAAAATTTAACTCATTTTTCTCTAAGAGTTTGATTAGCAGCCGCTGTAAATAAGAACACTCACTGTAGCATACATGAGACTTTGGTATTACTTTTATAATTTCTAATTGTCTGTATCTTGTGGTAAGATTCGAAAAAATCTTCAAAATGTGGGAAGGTTTTCGAAGTTAAAGCAAAAATAGTTGGATTAGCATAACCTTCTCGTTCAATAATCGAAATTGTTGAATTTTTTTGGAGTTCCTTTACGTAAATATTCTTACAGTATTGGCCATTTGTTGTAAATTGGCGGGCATTCAGAAAAAATTTAATGGAAATTCGCTCGGTAGTTATAGCTTATACTGTGAATATTGCTGTTAAAAACGTTGTACTTTTACTCTCTTGAAAATTACGCTATCTCAAATCTATCAAGACAAATAAAACATTCTTGAATTTTTTAAAAAAATTGTATTTTTGGCAAAGCACATAAATGTTTTTAATTATATTTATAGATTTTATTTGCCTGCATATTGTGGTAATATTTTTAAAACATTCTTGAATTTTTTCAAAAAATTGTATTTTTGGCAAAGCACAAAAATGTTTTGAATTCTATTTATAGATTTTATTTGCCTGCATATTGCGGTAATACTTTGTAAAATCTTAGAAATTTTCGTAGGTTTTCGGAGTTTGTTTGAAAATAGTCTGGTAAGCATATTCTATCCCTAAAAAGTACAATATTTCATATTGTTCTTGGGCTCCGTCGTACCTTAAATATGGCTACCAATTTAACTAACTACTCGACGACCAGAGGAAAACTAAAATCCATGTGTTGTAATACTTAACATTCCTATTCTGAAGATTGCATCAAAAGAAAAGTAAACGTGAATTTTACATTCTGGAGAATAGCCTACCTCTAATCAACTTCGACAAACAGAGCGGTCTCAAATTTAACTCATTTTTCTCTATGAGTTTGATTAGCAGCCGCTGTAAATAAAAACACTCACTGTAGCATACATGAGACTTTGGTATTACTCTTATAAATTCTAATTGTCTGTATCTTGTGGTAAGATTCGAAAAAATCTTCAAAATGTGGGAAGGTTTTCGAAGTTAAAGCAAAAATAGTTGGGTTAGGCATAACCTGTTGGTTCAATAATCGAAATTGTTGAATTTTTTTGGAGTTCCCTCTACGTAAATATTCCTACAGTATTGGCCATTTGTTGTAAATTGGCGGGCATACTTAGAAAATTTAATGAAAATCCGCTCGGTAGTTATAGCTTATACTGTGAATATTGCTGTTAAAAACGTTGTCACTTTTACTCTCTTGAAAAATACGCTATCTCAAATCTACTAAGACAAATAAAACATTCTTGAATTTTTACGCTATCTCAAATCTACTAAGACAAATAAAACATTCTTGAATTTTTAAAAACAATTGTATTTTTGGCAAAGCACATAAGTGTTTTGAATTATATTTATAGATTTTATTTGCCTGCATATTGTGGTAATACTTTTTAAAACATTCTTGAATTTTTTCAAAAAATTGTATTTTTGGCAAAGCACAAAAATGTTTTGAATTCTATTTATAGATTTTATTTGCCTGCATATTGTGGTAATACTTTGTAAAATCTTAGAAATTTTCGTAGGTTTTCGGAGTTTGTTTGAAAATAGTCTGGTAAGCATATTCTATCCCTAAAAAGTACAATATTTAATATTGTTCTTGGGCTCCGTCGTACCTTAAATTTGGCTACCAATTTAACTAACTACTCGATGACCATTAGAAAACTAAAAGCCATGTGTTGTAATACTTAACGTTCCTATTCTGAAGATCGCATCAAAAGTAAAGGTCACTTTTACATTCTGGAGAGTAGCCTGCCTCTAATCAACTTCGACAAACAGAGCGGTCTAAAATTTAACTCATTTTTCTCTAAGAGTTTGATTAGCAGCCGCTGTAAATAAGAACACTCACTGTAGCATACATGAGACTTTGGTATTACTCTTATAAATTCTAATTGTCTGTATCTTGTGGTAAGATTCGAAAAAATCTTCAAAATGTGGGAAGGTTTTCGAAGTTAAAGCAAAAATAGTTAGGTTAGCATAACCTGTTGGTTCAATAATCGAAATTGCTGAATTTTTTTGGAGTTCCTTTACGTAAATATTCCTACAGTATTGGCCATTTGTTGTAAATTGGCGGGCGTGCTTAGAAAATTGAATGAAAATCTGCTCGGTAGTTATGGTTTATGCTGTGAATATTGCTGCGACAAACATTGTCACTTTTACACTCTTGAAAAATACACTATCTCAAATCTACTAAGACAAATAAAACATTGTTGAATTTTTCAAAAAAAAATTGTATTTTTGGCAAACCACATAAATGTTTTGAATTATATTTATAGATTTTATTTGCCTGCATATTGTGGTAATACTTTTTAAAACATTCTTGAATTTTTTTAAAAAATTGTATTTTTGGCAAAGCACATAAATGTTTTGAATTTTATTTATAGATTTTATTTGCCTGCATATCGTGGTAAATCTTTGTAAAATCTTAGAAAGTTTCGTAGGTTTTCAGAGTTAGTTTGAAAATAGTCTTGTAAGCATATTCTATCCCTAAAAAGTACAATATTTCATATTGTTCTAAGGCTCCGTCGTACCTTAAATTTGGCTACCAATTTAACTAACTACTCGACGATCAGTGGAAAACGAAAAGCCATGTGTTGTAATACTTAACGTTCCTATTCTGAAGATTGCATCAAAAGTAAAGATCACTTTTACATTCTGGAGAGTAGCCTGCCTCTAATCAACTTCGACAAACAGAGCGGTCTAAAATTTAACTCATTTTTCTCTAAAAGTTTGATTAGCAGCCGCTTTTTATAAGAACACTCACTGTAGCATACATGAGACTTTGGTATTTCTCTTATAAATTCTAATTGTCTGTATTTTGTGGTAAGATTCGAAAAAATCTTCAAAATGTGGGAAGGTTTTCGAAGTTAAAGCAAAAATAGTTAGGTTAGCATAACCTGTTGGTTCAATAATCGAAATTGTTGAATTTTTTGGAGTTCCTTTACGCAAATATTCCTACGGTATTGGCCATTTGTTGTAAATTGGCGGGCATGCTTAGAAAATTTAGTGAAAATCTGCTGGGTAGGTATGGCTTATGCATGCTTAGAAAATTTAGTGAAAATCTGCTGGGTAGGTATGGCTTATACTCTGAATATTGCTGCTAGAAAAATTGTCACTTTTACACTCTTGAAAAATACACTATCTCAAATCTACTAAAACAAATAAGACATTCTTGAATGTTTTCAAAATATTGTATTTTTGGCAAAGCACATAAATGTTTTGAATTATATTTATAGATTTTATTTGCCTGCATATTGTGGTAATACTTTGTAAAATATTAGAAAATTTCATAGGTTTTCGGAGTTAGTTTGAAAATAGTCTGGTAAGCATATTCCGTCCCTAAAATTTACAATATTTCATATTGTTCTAGGGCTCCGTCGTGCCTTAAATTTTGCTACCAATTTAACTAACTACTCGATGACCATTAGAAAACTAAAAGCCATGTGTTGTAATACTTAACTTTCCTATTCTGAAGATTGCATCAAAAATAAAGGTCTCTTTTACATTCTGGAGAGTAGCCTGCCTCTAATCAACTTCGACAAACAGAGCGGTCTAAAATTTAACTCATTTTTCTCTAAGAGTTTGATTTGCAGCCGCTGTAAATAAGAACACTCACTGTAGCATACATGAGACTTTGGTATTACGTTTATAATTTCTAATTGTCTGTATCTTGTGGTAAGATTTGAAAAAAATATTGAAAATGTGGGAAGGTTTTCGAAGTTAAAGCAAAAATAGTTGGGTTAGCATAACCTGTTGGTTCAATAATCAAAATTGTTGAATTTTTTTGGAGTTCGTTTACGTAAATATTCCTACAGTATTGGCCATTTGTTGTAAATTGGCGGGCATTCAGAGAAAATTTAATGGAAATTCGCTCGGTAGTTATAGCTTATACTGTGAATATTGCTGTTAAAAACGTTGTCACTTTTACTCTCTTGAAAAATACGGTATCTCAAATCTATCAAGACAAATAAAACATTCTTGAATTTTTTAAACAAGTTGGATGTTTGGCAAAGCACATAAATGTTTTGAATTCTATTTATAGATTTTATTTGCCTGCATATTGTGGTAATACTTTGTAAAATCTTAGAAATTTTCGTAGGTTTTCGGAGTTAGTTTGAAAATAGTCTGGTAAGCATATTCTATCCCTAAAAAGTACAATATTTCATATTGTTCTTGGGCTCCGTCGTACCTTAAATTTGGCTACGAATTTAACTAACTACTCGACGACCAGTGGAAAACTAAAAGCCATGTGTTGTAATACTTAACGTTCCTATTCTGAAGACTGCATCAAAAGTAAAGGTCACTTTTACATTCCGGAGAGTAGCCTGGCTCTATTCAACTTCGACAAACAGAGCGGTCTAAAATTGAGGTCATTTTTCTCTAAGAGTTTGATTAGCAGACGCTGTAAATAAGAACAATCACTGTAGCATACATGAGACTTTGGTATCACTCTTATAAATTCTAATTGTCTGCGTCTTGTGGTAAGATTCGAAAAAATCTTCAAAATGTGGGAAGGTTTTCGAAGTTAAAGTAAAAATAGTAGGGTTAGCATACCCTGTTGGTTCAATAATCGAAATTGTTGAATTTTTTGGAGTTCCTTTACGCAAATATTCCTACGGTATTGGCCATTTGTTGTAAATTGGCGGGCATGCTTAGAAAATTTAGTGAAAATCTTCTCGGTAGTTATGGCTTATACTGTGAATATTGCTGCTACCAACATTGTCACTTTTACACTCTTGAAAAATACGCTATCTCAAATCTACTAAGACAAATAAGACATTCTTGAATTTTTTCAAAATATTGTATTTTTGGCAAAGCACATAAATGTTTTGAATTCTATTTATAGATTTTATTTGCCTGCATATTGTGGTAATACTTTGTAAAATCTTAGAAAATTTCATAGGTTTTCGGAGTTAGTTTAAAAATAGTCTGGTGAGCATATTCTATCCCTAAAAAGTACAGTATTTCATATTGTTCTTGGACTCCGTGGTACCTTAAATTTTGCTACCAATTTAACTAACTACTCGATGACCATTAGAAAATTAAAAGCCATGTGTTGTAATACTTAACCTTCGTATTCTGAAGATTGCATCAAAAGTAAAGGTCTCTTTTACATTCTGGAGAGTAGCCTGCCTCTAATCAACTTCGACAAACAGAGCGGTCTAAAATTTAACTCATTTTTCTCTAAGAGTTTGATTAGCAGCCGCTGTATATAAGAACACTCACTGTAGCATACATGAGACTTTGGTATTACTTTTATAATTTCTAATTGTCTGTATCTTGTGGTAAGATTTGAAAAAATATTGAAAATGCGGGAAGGTTTTTGAAGTTAAAGCAAAAATAGTTGGGTTAGCATAACCTGTTGGTTCAATAATCGAAATTGTTGAATTTTTTTGGAGTTCGTTTACGTAAATATTCCTACAGTATTGGCCATTTGTTGTAAATTGGCGGGCATTCAGAGAAAATTTAATGGAAATTCGCTCGGTAGTTATAGCTTATACTGTGAATATTGCTGTTAAAAACGTTGTCACTTTTACTCTCTTGAAAAATACGCTATCTCAAATCTATCAAGACAAATAAAACATTCTTGAATTTTTTAAACAAATTGGATTTTTGACAAAGCACATAAATGTTTTGAATTATATTTATAGATTTTATTTGCCTGCATATTGTGGTAATACTTTGTAAAATCTTAGAAATTTTCGTAGGTTTTCGGAGTTAGTTTGAAAATAGTCTGGTAAGCATATTCTATCCCTAAAAAGTACAATATTTCATATTGTTCTTGGGCTCCGTCGTACCTTAAATTTGGCTACGAATTTAACTAACTACTCGACGACCAGTGGAAAACTAAAAGCCATGTGTTGTAATACTTAACGTTCCTATTCTGAAGACTGCATCAAAAGTAAAGGTCACTTTTACATTCCGGAGAGTAGCCTGGCTCTATTCAACTTCGACAAACAGAGCGGTCTAAAATTGAGGTCATTTTTCTCTAAGAGTTTGATTAGCAGACGCTGTAAATAAGAACAATCACTGTAGCATACATGAGACTTTGGTATCACTCTTATAAATTCTAATTGTCTGCGTCTTGTGGTAAGATTCGAAAAAATCTTCAAAATGTGGGAAGGTTTTCGATGTGAAAATAGTTGGGTTAGCATAACCTGTTGGTTCAATAATCGAAATTGTTGAATTTTTTTGGAGTTCGTTTACGTAAATATTCCTACAGTATCGGCCATTTGTTGTAAATTGGCGGGCATTCAGAGAAAATTTAATGGAAATGCGCTCGGTAGTTATAGCTTATACTGTGAATATTGCTGTTAAAAACGTTGTCACTTTTACTCTCTTGAAAAATACGCTATCTCAAATCAACAAGACAAATAAAACATTCTTGAATTTTTTAAAAAAATTGTATTTTTGGCAAAGCACATAAATGTTTTGAATAACATTTATAGATTTTATTTGCCTGCATATTGTGGTAATACTTTTTAAAACATTCTTGAATTTTTTCAAAAAATTGTATTTTTGGCAAAGCACAAAAATGTTTTGAATTCTATTTATAGATTTTATTTGCCTGCATATTGTGGTAATACTTTGTAAAATCTTAGAAATTTTCGTAGGTTTTCGGAGTTTGTTTGAAAATAGTCTGGTAAGCATATTCTATCCCTAAAAAGTACAATATTTCATATTGTTCTTGGGCTCCGTCGTACCTTAAATTTGGCTACCAATTTAACTAACTACTCGACGACCAGAGGAAAACTAAAATCCATGTGTTGTAATACTTAACGTTCCTATCCTGAAGATTGCATAAAAAGTAAAGGTGACTTTTACATTCTGGAGAATAGCCTGCCTCTAATCAACTTCGACAAACAGAGCGGTCTAAAATTTAACTCATTTTTCTCTAAGAGTTTGATTAGCAGCCGCTGTATATAAGAACACTCACCGTAGCATACATGAGACTTTGGTATTACTCTTATAATTTCTAATTGTCTGTATCTTGTGGTAAGATTCGAAAAAATCTTCAAAATGTGGGAAGGTTTTCGATGTGAAAATAGTTGGGTTAGCATAACCTGTTGGTTCAATAATCGAAATTGTTGAATTTTTTTAGAGTTCCTTTACGTAAATATTCCTACAGTATTGGCCATTTGTTGTAAATTGGCGGGCGTGCTTAGAAAATTTAATGAACATCTGCTCGGTAGTTATGGCTTATACTGTGAATATTGCTGCTACAAACATTGTCACTTTTACACTCTTGAAAAATACGCTATCTCAAATCTACTAAGACAAATAAAGCATTCTTGAATTTTTCAAAAAAATTGTATTTTTGGCAAAGCACATAAATGTTTTGAATTCTATTTATAGATTTTATTTGCCTGCATATTGTGGTAATACTTTTTAAAACATTCTTGAATTTTTTCAAAAAATTGTATTTTTGGCAAAGCACATAAATGTTTTGAATTCTATTTATAGATTTTATTTGCCTGCATATTGTGGTAAATCTTTGTAAAATCTTAGAAATTTTCGTAGGTTTTCGGAGTTAGTTTGAAAATAGTCTTGTAAGCATATTCTATCCCTAAAAAGTACAATATTTCATATTGTTCTAAGGCTCCGTCGTACCTTAAATTTGGCTACCAAATTAACTAACTACTTGACGACCAGTGCAAAACTAAAAGCCATGTGTTGTAATACTTAACGTTCCTATTCTGAAGATTGCAACAAAAGTAAAGGTCACTTTTACATCCTGGAGAGAAGCCTGCCTCTAATCAACTTCGACAAACAGAGCGGTCTAAAATTTAACTCATTTTTCTCTAAGAGTTTGATTTGCAGCCGCTGTAAATAAGAACACTCACTGTAGCATACATGAGACTTTGGTATTACTTTTATAATTTCTAATTGTCTGTATCTTGTGGTAAGATTTGAAAAATATTGAAAATGCGGGAAGGTTTTCGAAGATAAAGCAAAAATAGTTGGGTTAGCATAACCTGTTGGTTCAATAATCGAAATTGTTGAATTTTTTGGAGTTCCTTTACGTAAATATTCGTTAAGTATTGGCCATTTGTTGTAAATTGTCGGGCATGCTTAGAAAATTTAATGAACATCTGCTCGGTAGTTATGGTTTATGCTGTGAATATTGCTGCTCCAAACATTGTCACTTTTACACTCTTGAAAAATACACTATCTCAAATCTACTAAGACAAATAAAACATTCTTGAATTTTTCAAAAAAATTGTATTTTTGGCAAAGCACATAAATGTTTCGAATTATATTTATAGATTTTATTTGCCTGCAAATTGTGGTAATACTTTTTGAAACATTCTTGAGTTTTTTTTAAAAAAATTGTATTTTTGGCAGAGCACATAAATGTTTTGAATTTTATTTATGGATTTTATTTGCCTGCATATTGTGGTAAATCTTTGTAAAATCTTAGAAATTTTCGTAGGTTTTCGGAGTTAGTTTGAAAATAGTCTTGTAAGCATATTCTATCCCTAAAAAGTACAATATTTCATAATGTTCTAAGGCTCCGTCGTACCTTAAATTTGGCTACCAATTTAACTAACTACTCGACGACCAGTGGAAAACTAAAAGCCATGTGTTGTAATACTTAACGTTCCTATTCTGAAGATTGCATCAAAAGTAAAGGTCACTTTTACATTCTGGAGAGTAGCCTGCCTCTAATCAACTTCGACAAACAGAGCGGTCTAAAATTTAACTCATTTTTCTCTAAGAGTTTGATTTGCAGCCGCTGTAAATAAGAACACTCATTGTAGCATACATGAGACTTTGGTATTACTTTTATAATTTCTAATTGTCTGTATCTTGTGGTAAGATTTGAAAAAATATTGAAAATGCGGGAAGGTTTTCGAAGTTAAAGCAAAAATAGTTGGGTTAGCATAACCTGTTGGTTCAATAATCGAAATTGTTGATTTTTTTGTAGTTCCTTTACGTAAGTATTCCTACAGTATTGGCCATTTGTTGTAAATTGGCGGGCATTCAGAGAAAATTTAATGGAAATTCGCTCGGTAGTTATAGCTTATACTTTGAATATTGCTGTTAAAAATGTTGTCACTTTTACTCTCTTGAAAAATACGCTATCTCAAATCTATCAAGACAAATAAAACATTCTTGAATTTTTTAAAAAAATTGTATTTTTGGCAAAGCACATAAATGTTTTGAATTATATTTATAGATTTTATTTGCCTGCATATTGTGGTAATACTTTGTAAAATCTTAGAAATTTTCGTAGGTTTTCGGAGTTAGTTTGAAAATAGTCTTGTAAGCATATTCTATCCCTAAAAAGTACAATATTTCATAATGTTCTAAGGCTCCGTCGTACCTTAAATTTGGCTACCAATTTAACTAACTACTCGACGACGAATGGAAAACTAAAAGCCATGTGTTGTAATACTTAACGTTCCTATTCTGAAGATTGCATCAAAAGTAAAGGTCACTTTTACATTCTGGAGAGTAGCCTGCCTCTAATCAACTTCGACAAACAGAGCGGTCTAAAATTTAAGTCATTTTTCTCTAAGAGTTTGATTAGCAGCCGCTGTAAATAAGAACACTCACTGTAGCATACATGAGACTTTGGTATTACTTTTATAATTTCTAATTGTCTGTATCTTGTGGTAAGATTTGAAAAAATATTGAAAATGCGAGAAGGTTTTCGAAGTTAAAGCAAAAATAGTTGGGTTAGCATAACCCGTTGGTTCAATAATCGAAATTGTTGCATTTTTTTGGAGTTCCTTTACGTAAATATTCGTTAAGTATTGGCCATTTGTTGTAAATTGGCGGGCATGCTTAGAAAATTTAATGAACATCTGCTCGGTAGTTATGGTTTATGCTGTGAATATTGCTGCTCCAAACATTGTCACTTTTACACTCTTGAAAAATACACTATCTCAAATCTACTAAGACAAATAAAACATTCTTGAATTTTTCAAAAAAATTGTATTTTTGGCAAAGCACATAAATGTTTCGAATTATATTTATAGATTTTATTTGCCTGCAAATTGTGGTAATACTTTTTGAAACATTCTTGAATTTTTTTTAAAAAAATTGTATTTTTGGCAAAGCACATAAATGTTTTGAATTTTATTTATGGATTTTATTTGCCTGCATATTGTGGTAAATCTTTGTAAAATCTTAGAAATTTTCGTAGGTTTTCGGAGTTAGTTTGAAAATAGTCTTGTAAGCATATTCTATCCCTAAAAAGTACAATATTTCATAATGTTCTAAGGCTCCGTCGTACCTTAAATTTGGCTACCAAATTAACTAACTACTCGACGACCAGTGGAAAACTAAAAGCCATGTGTTGTAATACTTAACGTTCCTATTCTGAAGATTGCATCAAAAGTAAAGGTCACTTTTACATTCTGGAGAGTAGCCTGCCTCTAATCACCTTCGACAAACAGAGCGGTCTAAAATTTAAGTCATTTTTCTCTAAGAGTTTGATTAGCAGCCGCTGTAAATAAGAACACTCACTGTAGCATACATGAGACTTTGGTATTACTCTTATAATTTCCAATTGTCTGTATCTTGTGGTAAGATTCGAAAAAATCTTCAAAATGTGGGAAGGTTTTCGAAGTTAAAGCAAAAATAGTTGGGTTAGGCATAACCTGTTGGTTCAATAATCGAAATTGTTGAATTTTTTTGGAGTTCCTTTACGTAAATATTCCTACAGTATTGGCCATTTGTTGTAAATTGGCGGGCATGCTTAGAAAATTTAATGAAAATCTGCTCGGTAGTTATGGCTTATACTGTGAATGTTGCTGTTAAAAACGTTGTCACTTTTACTCTCTTGAAAAATACGCCATCTCAAATCTATCAAGACAAATAAAACATTCTTGAATTTTTTAAAAAAATTGTATTTTTTGCAAAGCACATAAATGTTTTGAATTATATTTATAGATTTTATTTGCCTGCATATTGTGGTAATACTTTGTAAAATCTTAGAAATTTTCGTAGGTTTTCGGAGTTAGTTTGAAAATAGTCTGGTAAGCATATTCTATCCCTAAAAAGTACAATATTTCATATTGTTCTAGGGTTCCGTCGTACCTTAAATTTGGCTACCAATTTAACTAACTACTCGACGACGAATGGAAAACTAAAAGCCATGTGTTGTAATACTTAACGTTCCTATTCTGAAGATTGCATCAAAAGTAAAGGTCACTTTTACATTCTGGAGAGTAGCCTGCCTCTAATCAACTTCGACAAACAGAGCGGTCTAAAATTTAAGTCATTTTTTCTCTAAGAGTTTGATTAGCAGCCGCTGTAAATAAGAACACTCACTGTAGCATACATGAGACTTTGGTATTACTTTTATAATTTCTAATTGTCTGTATCTTGTGGTAAGATTTGAAAAAATATTGAAAATGCGGGAAGGTTTTCGAAGTTAAAGCAAAAATAGTTGGGTTAGCATAACCCGTTGGTTCAATAATCGAAATTGTTGCATTTTTTTGGAGTTCCTTTACGTAAATATTCGTTAAGTATTGGCCATTTGTTGTAAATTGGCGGGCATGCTTAGAAAATTTAATGAACATCTGCTCGGTAGTTATGGTTTATGCTGTGAATATTGCTGCTCCAAACATTGTCACTTTTACACTCTTGAAAAATACACTATCTCAAATCTACTAAGACAAATAAAACATTCTTGAATTTTTCAAAAAAATTGTATTTTTGGCAAAGCACATAAATGTTTCGAATTATATTTATAGATTTTATTTGCCTGCAAATTGTGGTAATACTTTGTAAAATCTTAGAAAATTTCATAGGTTTTCGGAGTTAGTTTGAAAATAGTCTGGTAAGCATATCCTATCCCTAAAAAGTACAATATTTCATATTGTTCTAGGACTCCGTCGTATCAAAATTTAACTACTCAACGACCATTAAAAAACTAAAATCCATGTGTTGTAATACTTAACGTTCCTATCCTGAAGATTGCATCATAAGTAAAGGTGACTTTTACATTCTGGAGAGTAGCCTGCCTCTAATCAACTACGACCAACAGAACGGGTATAAAATCTAACTTATTTTTCACTAAAACTTATTTTTCATTAAGAGTCTGATTAGCAGTCGTTCTAAATAGGAACACTCACCGTAGCATACAAGAGACTTTGGTATTACTCTTATAATTTCTAATTGTCTGTATCTTGTGGTAAGATTCGAAAAAATCTTCAAAATGTGGGAAGGTTTTCGAAGTTAAAGCAAAAATAGTTGGGTTAGCATAACCTGTTGGTTCAATAATCGAAATTGTTGAATTTTTTTGGAGTTCATTTACGTAAATATTCCTGCGGTATTGGCCATTTGTTGTAAATTGGCGGCATGCTTAGAAAATTTAGTGAAAATCTGCTCGGTATTTATGGCTTATACTGTGAATATTGCTGCTACAAAAATTGTCACTTTTACACTCTTTAAAAATACGCTATCTCAAATCTACTAAGACAAATAAGACATTCTTGAATGTTTTCAAAATATTGTATTTTTGGCAAAGCACATAAATGTTTTGAATTATATTTATAGATTTTATTTGCCTGCATATTGTGGTAATACTTTGTAAAATCTTAGAAAATTTCATAGGTTTTCGGAGTTACTTTGAAAATAGTCTGGTAAGCATATTCCGTCCCTAAAAATTACAATATTTCATATTGTTCTAAGGCTCCGTCGTACCTTTAATTTGGCTACCTATTTAACTAACTACTCGACGACCATTAGAAAACTAAAAGCCACGTGTTGTAATACTTAACGTTCCTATTCTGAATATTGCATCAAAAGTAAAGGTCTCTTTTACATTCTGGAGAGTAGCCTGCCTCTAATCAACTTCGACAAACAGAGCGGTCTAAAATTTAACTCATTTTTCCATAAGGGTTTAATTAGCAGCCGCTGTAAATAAGAACACTCACTGTAGCATACATGAGACTTTGGTATTACTCTTATAAATTCTAATTGTCTGTATCTTGTGGTAAGATTCGAATAAATCTTCAAAATGTGGGAAGGTTTTCGAAGTTAAAGCAAAAATAGTTGGGTTAGGCATAACCTGTTGGTTCAATAATCGAAATTGTTCAATTTTTTTGGAGTTCCTTTACGTAAATATTCCTACAGTATTGGCCATTTGTTGTAAATTGGCGGGCATGCTTAGAAAATTTAATGAAAATCTGCTCGGTAGTTATGGCTTATACTGTGAATATTGCTGCTACAAACATTGTCACTTTTACACTCTTGAAAAATACGCTATCTCAAATCTACTAAGACAAATAAGACATTCTTGAATTTTTTAAAAAAATTGTATTTTTGGCAAAGCACATAAATGTTTTGAATTATATTTATTGATTTAATTTGCCTGCATATTGTGGTAATACTTTTTAAAACATTCTTGAATTTTTTCAAAAAATTGTATTTTTGGCAAAGCACCTAAATGTTTTTAATTCTATTTTTAGATTTCATTTGCCTGCATATTGTGATAATACTTTGTAAAATCTTAGAAATTTTCGTAGGTTTTCGCAGTTAGTTTGAAAATAGTCTGGTAAGCATATTCTATCCCTAAAAAGTACAATATTTCATATTTTTCTAGGGCTCCGTCGTACCTTAAATTTGGCTACCAATTTACCTAACTACTCGAAGACCAGTGGAAAACTAAAAGCCATGTGTTGTAATACTTAACGTTCCTATTCTGAAGATTGCATCAAAAGTAAAGGTCACTTCTACATTCTGGAGAGTAGCCTGCCTCTAATCAACTTCGACAAACAGAACTGTCTAAAATTTTACTCATTTTTCTCTAAGAGTTTGACTAGCAGCCGCTGTACATAAGAACACTCACTGTAGCATACATGAGACTTTGATATTACTCTTATAAATCATAGTAGTCTGCATCTTGTTGTAAGATTCGAAAAAACCTTCAAAATGTGGGAAGGTTTTCGAAGTTAAAGCAAAAATAGTTGGGTTAGCATACCCTGTTGGTTCAATAATCGAAATTGTTGAATTTTTTGGAGTTCCATTACGCAAATATTCCTACGGTATTGGCCATTTGTTGTAAATTGGCGGGCATGCTTAGAAAATTTAGTGAAAATCTGCTCGGTAGTTATGGCTTATACTGTGACTATTGCTGCTACAAAAATTGTCACTTTTACACTCTTGAAAAATACGCAATCTCGAATCTACTAAGACAAATAAGCCATTTGTTGTAAATTGGCGGGCATGCTGAGAAAATTTAGTGAAAATCTGCTCGGTAGTTATGGCTTATACTGTGACTATTGCTGCTACAAAAATTGTCACTTTTACACACTTGAAAAATACGCTATCTCAAATCTACTAAGACAAATAAGACATTCTTGAATGTTTTCAAAATATTGTATTTTTGGCAGAGCACATAAATGTTTTGAATTATATTTATAGATTTTATTTGCCTGCATATTGTGGCAATACTTTGTAAAATCTTAGAAAATTTCATAGGTTTTCGGAGTTAGTTTGAAAATAATCTGGTAAGCATATTCCGTCCCTAAAAATTACAATATTTCATATTGTTCTAGGGTTCCGTCGTACCTTAAATTTTGCTACCAATTTAACTAACTACTCGACGACCATTAGAAAACTAAAAGCCATGTGTTGTAATACTTAACGTTCCTATTCTGAAGATTGCATCAAAAGTAAAGGTCTCTTTCACATTCTGGAGAGTAGCCTGCCTCTAATCAACTTCGACAAACAGAGCGGTCTAAAATTTAACTCATTTCTCTCTAAGAGTTTGATTATCAGCCGCTGTAAATAAGAACACTCACTGTAGCATACATGAGACTTTGGTATTACTCTTATAATTTCTAATTGTCTGTATCTTGTGGTAAGATTCGAAAAAATTTACAAAATGTGGGAAGGTTTTCGATGTTAAAGCAAAAATAGTTAGGTTAGCATAACCTGTTGGTTCAATAATCGGAATTGCTGAATTTTTTTGGAGTTCCTTTACGTAAATATTCCTACAGTATTGGCCATTTGTTGTAAATTGGCGGGCGTGCTTAGAAAATTGAATGAAAATCTGCTCGGTAGTTATGGTTTATGCTGTGAATATTGCTGCTACAAACATTGTCACTTTTACACTCTTGAAAAATACACTATCTCAAATCTACTAAGACAAATAAAACATTGTTGAATTTTTCAAAAAAATTGTATTTTTGGCAAACCACATAAATGTTTCGAATTATATTTATAGATTTTATTTGCCTGCATATTGTGGTAATACTTTTTAAAACATTCTTGAATTTTTTTAAAAAATTGTATTTTTGGCAAAGCACATAAATATTTTGAATTTTATTTATAGATTTTATTTGCCTGCATATTGTGGTAAATCTTTGTAAAATCTTAGAAAGTTTCGTAGGTTTTCAGAGTTAGTTTGAAAATAGTCTTGTAAGCATATTCTATCCCTAAAAAGTACAATATTTCATATTGTTCTAGGGCTCCGACGTACCTTAAATTTGGCTACGAATTTAACTAACTACTCGACGACCAGTGGAAAACTAAAAGCCATGTGTTGTAATACTTAACGTTCCTATTCTGAAGATTGCATTAAAAGTAAAGGTCACTTTTACATTCTGGAGAGTAGCCTTTTTAAAACATTCTTGAATTTTTTTAAAAAATTGTATTTTTGTCAAAGCATATAAATGTTTTGAATTTTATTTATAGATTTTATTTGCCTGCATATTGCGGTAAATCTTTGTAAAATCTTAGAAAGTTTCGTAGGTTTTCAGAGTTAGTTTGAAAATAGTCTTGTAAGCATATTCTATCCCTAAAAAGTACAATATTTCATATTGTTCTAGGGCTCCGTCGTACCTTAAATTTGGCTACGAATTTAACTAACTACTCGACGACCAGTGGAAAACTAAAAGCCATGTGTTGTAATACTTAACGTTCCTATTCTGAAGATTGCATCAAAAGAAAAGGTCACTTTTACATTCTGGAGAGTAGCCTGGCTCTAATCAACTTCGACAAACAGAGCGGTCTAAAATTGAGGTCATTTTTCTCTAAGAGTTTGATTAGCAGACGCTGCAAATAAGAACAATCACTGTAGCATACATGAGACTTTGGTATCACTCTTATAAATTCTAATAGTCTGCGTCTTGTGGTAAGATTCGAAAGAATCTTCAAAATGTGGGAAGGTTTTCGAAGTTAAAGTAAAAATAGTTGGGTTAGCATACCCTGTTGGTTCAATAATCGAAATTGTTTAATTTTTTGGAGTTCCTTTACGCAAATATTCCTACGGTATTGGCCATTTGTTGTAAATTGGCGGGCATGCTTAGAAAATTTAGTGAAAATCTGCTCGGTAGTTATGGCTTATACTGTGAATATTGCTGCTACCAACATTGTCACTTTCACACTCTTGAAAAATACGCTATCTCAAATCTACTAAGACAAATAAGACATTCTTGAGTTTTTTCAAAATATTGTATTTTTGGCAAAGCACATAAATGTTTTGAATTATATTTATAGATTTTATTTGCCTGCATATTGTGGTAATACTTTGTAAAATCTTAGAAAATTTCATAGGTTTTCGGAGTTAGTTTGAAAATAGTCTGGTAAGCATATTTTATCCCTAAAAAGTACAATATTTCATATTGTTCTAAGGCTCCGTCGTACCTTGAATTTGGCTACCAATTTAACTAACTACTCGACGACCAGTGGAAAACTAAAAGCCATGTGTTGTAATACTTAACGTTCCACCGTAGCAAACATGAGACTTTGGTATTACTCTTATAATTTCTAATTGTCTGTATCTTGTGGTAAGATTCGAAAAAATCTTCAAAATGTGGGAAGGTTTTCGAAGTTAAAGCAAAAATTGTTGGGTTAGCATAACCTGTTGGTTCAATAATCGAAATTGTTGAATTTTTTTGGAGTTCCCTTACGTAAATATTCCTACAGTATTGGCCATTTGTTGTAAATTGGCGGGCATGCTTAGAAAATTTATTGAAAATCTGCTCAGTAGTTATGGCTTATACTGTGAATATTGCTGCTACAAACATTGTCACTTTTACACTCTTGAAAAATACGCTATCTCAAATCTACTAAGACAAATAAAACATTCTTGAATTTTTCAAAAAAATTGTATTTTTGGCAAAGCACATAAATGTTTTGAATTATATTTATAGATTTTATTTGCCTGCATATTGTGGTAATACTTTTTAAAACATTTTTGAATTTTTCAAAAAATTGTATTTTTGGCAAAGCACATAAATATTTTGAATTCTATTTATAGATTTTATTTGCCTGCATATTGTGGTAATACTTTGTAAAATCTTAGAAATTTCGTAGGTTTTCGGAGTTAGTTTGAAAATAGTCTGGTAAGCATATTCTATCCTTAAAAAAGTACAATATTTCATATTGTTCTAGGGCTCCGTCGTACCTTAAATTTGGCTACCAATTTAACTAACTACTCGACGACCAGTGGAAAACTAAAAGCCATGTGTTGTAATACTTAACGTTCCTATTCTGAAGATTGCATCAAAAGTAAAGGTCACTTTTACGATCTGTAGAGTAGCCTGCCTCTAATCAACTTCGACAAACAGAGCGGTCTAAAATTTAACTCATTTTTCTCAAGAGTTTGATTAGCAGCCGCTGTAAATAAGAACACTCACTGTAGCATACATGAGACTTTGGTATTACTCTTATAAATTCTAATTGTCTGTATCTTGTGGTAAGATTCGAAAAAATCGTTAAAATGTGGGAAGGTTTTCGAAGTTAAAGCAAAAATAGTTAGGTTAGCATAACCTGTTGGTTCAATAATCGAAATTGCTGAATTTTTTTTGGAGTTCCTTTGCGTAAATATTCCTACAGTATTGGCCATTTGTTGTAAATTGGCGGGCATGCTTAGAAAATTTAATGAAAATCTGCTCGGTAGTTATGGCTTATTCTGTGGATATTACTGGTACAAACATTGTCACTTTTACACTCTTGAAAAATACGCTATCTCAAATCTACTAAGACAAATGAGACATTCTTGAATTTTTTCGAAATATTGTATTTTTGGCAAAGTACATAAATGTTTTGAATTATATTCATAGATATTATTTGCCTGCATATTGTGGTAATACTTTGTAAAATCTTAGAAATTTTTGTAGGTTTTCGGAGTTAGTTTGAAAATAGTCTTGTAAGCATATTCTATCCCTAAAAAGTACAATATTTCATATTGTTCTAAGGCTCCGTCGCACCTTAAATTTGGCTACCAATTTAACTAACTACTCGACGACCAGTGGAAAACGAAAAGCCATGTGTTGTAATACTTAACGTTCCTATTCTGAAGATTGCATCAAAAGTAAAGATCACTTTTACATTCTGGAGAGTAGCCTGCCCCTAATCAACTTCGACAAACAGAGCGGTCTAAAATTTATCTCATTTTTCTCTAAAAGTTTGATTAGCAGCCGCTGTAAATAAGAACACTCACTGTAGCATACATGAGACTTTGGTATTACTCTTATAAGTTCTAATTTTCTGTATCTTGTGGTAAGATTCGAAAAAATCTTCAACATGTGGGAAGGTTTTCGAAGTTAAAGCAAAAATAGTTAGATTAGCATAACCTGTTGCTTCAATAATCGAAATTGCTGAATTTTTTTTGGGCTCTTTTGCGTAAATATTCCTACAGTATTGGCCATTCGTTGTAAATTCGCGGGCATGCTTAGAAAATTTAATGAAAATCTGCTCGGTAGTTATGGCTTATGCTGCGGATATTACTGCTACAAACATTGTCACTTTTACACTCTTGAAAAATACGCTATCTCAAATCTACTAAGACAAATAAAACATTCTTGAATTTTTCAAAAAAAAATTGTATTTTTGGCAAAGCACATAAATGTTTTGAATTATATTTATAGATTTTATTTGCCTGCATATTGTGGTAATACTTTTTAAAACATTCTTGAATTTTTTTAAAAAATTGTATTTTTGGCAAAGCACATAAATGTTTTGAATTTTATTTATAGATTTTATTTGCCTGCATATTGTGGTAAATCTTTGTAAAATTTTAGAAATTTTTGTAGGTTTTCGGAGTTAGTTTGCAAATAGTCTTGTGAGCATATTCTATCCCTAAAAAGTACAATATTTCATATTGTTCTAAGGCTCCGTCGTACCTTAAATTTGGCTACCAATTTAACTAACTACTCGACGACCAGTGGAAAACTAAAAGCCATGTGTTGTAATACTTAACGGTCCTATTCTGAAGATTGCATCAAAAGTAAAGATCACTTTTACGTTCTGGAGAGTAGCCTGCCTCTAATCAACTTCGACAAACAGAGCGGTCTAAAATTTAACTCATTTTTCTCCAAAACTTTGATTAGCAGCCGCTTTTAATAAGAACACTCACTGTAGCATACATGAGACTTTGGTATTACTCTCATAAATTCTAATTGTCTGTATCTTGTGGTAAGATTCGAAAAAATCTACAAAATGTGGGAAGGTTTTCGAAGTTTAAGCAAAAATAATTAGGTTAGCATAACCTGTTGGTTCAATAATCGAAATACGTAAATATTCCTACAGTATTGGCCATTTGTTGTAAATTGGCGGGCGTGCTTAGAAAATTTAATGAAAATCTGCTCGGTAGTTATGGTTTATGCTGTGAATATTGCTGCTACAAACATTGTCACTTTTACACTCTTGAAAAACACACTATCTCAAATCTACTAAGACAAATAAAACATTGTTGAATTATATTTATAGATTTTATTTGCCTGCATTTTGTGGTAAATCTTTGTAAAATCTTAGAAATTTTTGTAGGTTTTCGGAATTAGTTTGAAAATAGTCTTGTAAGCATATTCTATCCCTAAAAAGTACAATATTTCATATTTTTCTAAGGCTCCGTCGTACCTTAAATTTGGCTACCAATTTAACTAACTTCTCGACGACCAGTGGAAAACGAAAAGCCATGTGTTGTAATACTTAACGTTCCTATTCTGAAGTTTGCATCAAAAGTAAAGATCACTTTTACATTCTGGAGAGTAGCCTGCCTCTAATCAACTTCGACAAACAGAGCGGTCTGAAATTTAACTCATTTTTCTCTAAAAGTTAGATTAGCAGCCGCTTTAAATAAGAACACTCACTGTAGCATACATGAGACTTTTGTATTACTCTTATAATTTCTAATTGTCTGTATCTTGTGGTAAGATTCGAAAAAATCTTCAAAATGTGGGAAGGTTTTCGAAGTTAAAGCAAAAATAGTTTGGTTAGCACAACCTGTTGGTTCAATAATCGAAATTGTTGAATTTGTTTGGAGTTCCTTTACGTAAATATTCCTACAGTATTGGCCATTTGTTGTAAATTGGCGGGCATGCTTAGAAAATTTAATGAAAATCTGCTCGGTAGTTATGGCTTATACTGTGAAGATGCTGCTACAAAACATTGTCACTTTTACACTCTTGAAAATACGCTATCTCAAATCTACTAAGACAAATAAGACATTCTTGAGTTTTTTCAAAAATATGTATTTTTGGCAAAGCACATAAATGTTTTTGAATTATATTTATAGATTTTATTTGCCTGCATATTGTGGTAATACTTTGTAAAATCTTAGAAAATTTCATAGGTTTTCGGAGTTAGTTTGAAAATAGTCTGGTAAGCATATTTTATCCCTAAAAAGTACAATATTTCATATTGTTCTAAGGCTCCGTCGTACCTTAAATTTGGCTACCAATTTAACTAACTACTCGGCGACCAGTGGAAAACTAAAAGCCATGTGTTGTAATACTTAACGTTCCACCGTAGCAAACATGAGACTTTGGTATTACTCTAATAATTTCTAATTGTCTGTATCTTGTGGTAAGATTCGAAAAAATCTTCAAAATGTGGGAAGGTTTTCGAAGTTAAAGCAAAAATTGTTGGGTTAGCATAACCTGTTGGTTCAATAATCGAAATTGTTTACTTTTTTTGGAGTTCCTTTACGTAAATATTCCTACAGTATTGGCCATTTGTTGTAAATTGGCGGGCATGCTTAGAAAATTTAATGAAAATCTGCTCGGTAGTTATGGCTTAAACTGTGAATATTACTGCTACAAACATAGTCACTTTTACACTCTTGAAAAATACGCTATCTCAAATCTATCAAG